>JBAMBJ010000594.1:0-14253 GCA_037043495.1 Drosophila recens
AAGATGTACAATGTCAGATATGTATGTAGTTAGTTACATTTTTTGTTTAAATTTAGAAATGATTTTATTTTTATAAGCTGCAAGAATTCCCATTATTTATTTGTTTTTAATTTAATTTTATTTTGAATTCATTTTTTTTTCTTGTTTTTTGATTAAGTATCTCTCAGCAATGTGAATTTATATTATTAACATACTGTTAACATAATGTATCTTGCAGATACATTCCTGCACATACAATATCTTAAATTGAAAGGGTTTTTAACCTGCGTCTGTCGCCAATTTCATATATGCGGTTTTCTGATAATGAGCAAATGATCTCAGCGTTTGTCTCTGCCGACGTCGCGTCGTCGCCGTCTCTGCCCGCCGCCGCCTCGCGTCGCGTCGCCTCACGTAATTTCGATTCATTCATAGACTCAAAACTCGACGCCGCCGTTTGTTTCATTCATAAATTTACCTGGTCGCGTAGTCATAATAGCTCTATCTTACATTCCTTTTGCCGTTTTTCTCTTTCTTTTCTACAACACACACACACACACACTCACACATTCACACACACTTATTCTCCTGGCCGTGTTGCTTTATCAAATTCTCATATATTATTTACCATGGCGATACGAATACGCCGCGCAGCGAACGGAAGCAGCGGAAGCGTCGACGCTGGCGGCGACGTTGACGTCGAGACGTCGATCATTGTTGTTGCGACTGCTGCTGCTGTTGTTGCTGTTGTTGTTGTTGCATGTGTGTATTTTTGAAGCAAAGAAAACGAGCCGACAACATTGCTGCTGCTGCTGCCTCTTCTTCTTCTTCTATGTCTTCTTCGACTTCTTCTTGTACAACTTGTTGTTGTTGTTGTCTCATTGTCTGTTGCTGGAGTTTTTTTTTTGTTTTGAGAGAATGCGCGTGTAAAGCAACATAAGAAATTCATTCATAAATTCGATGCCATCGTCGTCGTCATCGTTGTTGCTGTTGTTGTTGTTTGCCTGCACAAGGAGTCTCTATATATATGCATGTGTGTGTGTGTGTGTGTGTGTAACTTGAGTTGATTTGCCATATGTGAGGTATGAGAACAGAATACACTGCGTCAAGTAATTCGGTTGACGTGGAAAAAATGCAAACATATTTCTTTATATAATAAGATATTATATTTATATTTTTTAAACTTGTTCTTGCATACATACAGTCATGGAACAAATAATAGCAACATTTTTTCGATTTTTTTTTGTTCAATAATAAGTTCATATATATACATAATATTTCAAAATAATAAACTAAAAAGTGAAAGATGACAGAAATAAGTTTTTTCTTTGCATAATAAAATATTATTGTCAACATAATTACTTGACATACTGTAATTCTTTTGCCTTTTAGTTGTTGGTCATTTGATCTTGATTATTCAACTTGTTAAAGTTCTTTTTTTGTGTAAGAGAGAGGGAAAAGAGAGAGACAAAGAGAAGTGAAGCTTGCGAGCTTTTTTGAACTTTGTGCACGCTTACGAGTTGACTTTTGTGCACCTGTTACACCCTGTGTTGCCCTGTTTGCCCTGCCCTTGCCCCTCCCTCACTCTCTGCACACACTCTGTGTCACCTGTTGCCCGCCTTTGCTTTTGCCTTTTGCCCGTGTTTTATTTGCTATTTGCTTTGGCTTTCATTTCGTGCGTTTTTTTTTTGTCTTCTCAGTGCTAAACAAACAGTTTGTTGTTGTGTTGTTTTACTAGGTGTAGCTGTTGTTGTTGTTGTTGTTGTCGGCACGATGTGATGGCCGTTTCCGCTCGCACACATTCACACGCAAACATATACACACAAGCACGCACACTTGCATACACTCTCCCACTTCTTACGCTCGAATATGTTTCGTTTGTGAATGAATTCCATTTCGTTTCACATCGTTTCGCTCGCTCTCTGAGATTTACGTAGCGAGCATTTCAATTCCACTTGTTGCACACATTGCACACACACACTCTCCCGCTCCCGCTCTCGCTCTGCGTCGCTTGCTTACTTGTATTAGTTGGTTCTCTGGCTCGTTTCTTCTCGTTGTTTAGGATACACAATGGACGAAGCGATCGTTTCGTTTCAGTTTGACTTCACAAATCCAGCAATCCAATAGATACACAGAGAACGTACGAAAAATTATTTCACTTTTTAGTTTTGTGTTTTTCGTTTGTCGTTGTTGCATTGTGCAACGTGAAATTGACTTAAATAAATTTAAATAAATCTTATCGCGTCGTCGAGTGCTTACGTTACGCTATCTATCTATGTGAATATGTTAATGTGTGTGCTAAAAGAGAGATAGCCAATTGTTAAATTATATGTTTGGCCAAGACTCGTTCTCGTTGCCGTGGCTAATAATGATATCTTATATCTCTGCTGGCTGTCATGAGTAATTAGCGTTGTATGCTATCAATTCACAAAGACCCCATGTAACATTGAGATACATTTGTATCTGCAAGAACCAACGGCGTGTTGTTAACAAGAAGGGTCGCGACTTTTACTGACATTTCGGGTTAAATTTGTTGATGCTTTGATTTTCACGCCAATAAATTGACGGCAATTGACTGTGAATGTGAATGTGAATACATGTTGTGAGTGCCACTGAATGATCTGTGTATGATCTTCAATTGTTTTGACATTTGACACCCAAGAACACAATTTAATTTCAATTCAACAACAATTTTATTGTGCCAGTTGAACTACTTGTAAATAAATCAATTTTTAAAAGTAAAAGAAAGAAAACAAAAGGCAAAATAATGACAAATGAATGGATCGATTGGAGTGATTGCCGCATGTTGCCGCCTTTGCGTTCAGCCAACTACAACAACAACAACAATAGCAACAACCACAATAACATCAACAATAACAACAATAACAATATCAATAATAATAACCAGCAAACTTATCTTGGCAATAATTATAATTATCAGTGTCTAACAAGCAAATTTCACTTAAAAGCTCACAAATTGCAACAATTGCACACGAGCAATGGCAAATTGAGAGGTAAATTCACAGATACACAATAAAAATAATAAATATTTTTATTTGTAATATTATATATTTTAAAATAGCAACAAATAATTTTTAAACATGATACGTACAGTTGCGGTCAAAAAAATAGTAGTGCGTGCAATGAATTTACAAAAACTTAAAATTTAATGACTTTTCATTTATCCAAATTTTTTATATAATTTTTTTAAGATACGTTAATATATTGTTAATCTATCTGAGAAATCAAAGATAGTGAACAGTTATTATTTTTCGACTTAGGAATTTTTTTCTTGCAATAGCCTGAAAAATGGGCGGTCAAAATAATAGTAGTGATGAACATATTCAAAAATTTTAATGATGAAAACGATCCAAAACCCCCTTTTTTTTATTTAAAAGGTTAGATATGTGAAATGCACTTAATAATTAACAAATTTAGTAATTTGTTGTGAAGCCTTTATCTTGAATTACCGCCTTACAACGACGGATCATGGCTTTTACATCGTTCTGTTTGTATTGAGCTCCAGGCGCTCCTAGCGATCTTCCAAAGATGAATATTATTTGTTGGTTGATGCTTGGCAATATCCTTCTTCATATCGGACCACAAATTTTCAATGGGATTCAGATCGGGGGACCGTGGTGACCACTCCACTACATTAACTTTTTGCTATGCGAACCATTCTTTCGAAGATTTGGTGATATGCCTTGGGGCTATGTCCTGTTGGAACCACCAAATTATCGGCATATCATCTGAAAAATACGGTAGCATAGTGTCCTGCAGAATTTTCACTTGTTCGTGCCTTTCCATTATGGTTATGATCCATTATATGGGTTGGACCCAATAATGTGTATATTCGCCCAGGTTATTATTCTCATACTACAATGTTTGATGGTCCTGCAGGTGAATCTGGGCTGATATTCGGACTTTAACGGATACCTTACATGTTGTCGAGATCCTCGACCAGTAATAAAAATAATTTTGGACACATCCGACCACTAGAGGTTTCTTTATTTCTCTAGGGTCAATTCAGATGATCCTTAGCAAATCGAAATCGCTTTTGGGCAGGTATTTTTTTCAATAATGGAATTTTTCACGGGCTTTTTTCTGCCAGATTATTATTTCGCAAACATCTAAGAATGTTTTACACACTTTGGTCCATACCAAAGTCCTTTTTTTTAAGTGCTGCAGGAGCAAAAGGGTCGCGTTACAAAAACCTCACTACTTTTGTCACATGTCTTTTGGACATGGATCGAGGTCTTCCACATTTATCCTATTTTGGCGACTACTTAATGGCGTTTCTGATTATGGTTGGCAATCATCTAATCAAATTTTTCCACCTCCTTAAACGTTATCCTTTTTGAAATAAATTTTTTATAGGAGCACGCTTTTCTGGAGTGCAATGCTTGCCACGCCCCATTGTAACAACTCTAAGCAAAATATTTTTTATACAATTTATAGAAAATTATCAAATAACAATTATAAATATCAAATCAAGTGCCTTTCCTGCTTAATATCCTTTTTTTCCACTTTTAATGCATTCACTACTATTATTTTGACCGCCCATTTTTCAGACTATTACAAGAAAAAAATTTCTAAGTCGAAAAATAATAACTGTTCACTATCTTTGATTTCTCAGATGGATTTACAATATAATAACGTATCTTAAAAAAATTAAATAAAAAATTTGGATAAATTAAAAGTCATTAAATTTTAAGTTTTTGTAAATTCATTGCACGCACTACTATTTTTTTGACCGCAGCTGTATATTAAAAGAACTTAAATTGATATTTTATTTGATTTTTCTCTACTAAACATTTTTTAATAATGTTTTATTTTTTGTATTTAATTGCTTAATAAGTTAATTAATCTTTGATCCTATTTTATTTGCATTACAGATGTGCCCACTGCATTGCCGCCCCTTACACCTGGCACAAACCGAAAGGTGAACGAGGTTTTGAAAGCCTCCTTTGCCTCCTGGGAAAAGGAGGTGCAGAACTGTAATATAACCAAAGGTAATTATCATAATAAAATACAATACACACAATATTAAATTCCCATGCACTTGTCTTAATTACAATTCGTTGCATTGGCAACGCCAATAAAATAATAATTTAGAAAAAAAAAAATAGAAACAGTCGCTGGCAAAGACGTGATCATAAATGAATATTAATCGTTTCCCACAGCAATAGACTTTCAAATGAAATTTGGTTTACATCGCTCCCACGCACAACAACAATTAATTAAACAACCAATGAACGTGGCATTAGAAATTGTTATCAATTTAATTACGTATTTCATTTGAATATGTTTTCAATTTCTATTTCTTTTTGTTTTTTGTAGATCCCCGCGAATGGACGGAGGAACATGTCATCTATTGGCTAAACTGGGCCAAAAATGAGTTCTCATTGATCTCCATGGACTTGGGCCCATTCTGTAAAATGACAGGCCGCGAAATGGTCGAGCTGGGCAAAGAGAAATTCTTGGCCATAACGCCGGCATTCACGGGCGATATTCTATGGGAACATTTGGACATATTACAAAAAGGTACGTGACTCGCATTGAACAGCGTCAGTTGGCGCCACTCCACACATTAAATCAATCCAGACAGACGGCAATAATAGTTTCTCATAAAGTCGATACAAAATATTCATAATTTCAGTTCATTTTATTATTTTTAAATTGCATCAGAAACTACTATTAAAAAACAGAGATGTATAAAGATACACATGTTTTAGGTTATTGATAAGCTATTTGAGATAATCAATGCAATTATTTTCATGATTTGTAGTTGTAGATAGAGATACAAATATAGATCTTTTATAGAACAGTTTTCAATTTAACTAAAATTTTATTAATACTCATAATTTCAATTTATTTGATTGACATGAAAAAAGTAGAAAATTTTTATGATGAAAGATATAAATTTAGAAATATTTTGTACAATTGATTTGCACTTTATGACTAATTTTGAGTCTATTATCAGTGTTATTATCACAAGTTTGATTCCCCAAATAGCATGTGAATTTTTTTTTGTGCAATTTTAAACCCAATAAAGACGCTTCAAAACAAAATTAAGCTGCTTATCAAGAGGAACGCAATGGAGTAAATTCAGTTTGGCGGAAGTCGAAGGAACGTTAACAAAATCAGGGACCAAATTCAAAGGTGGCGGAAGGTGAAAGGGCGAAAGGGGGTGGTTGTTATTTAGTTATGGGCGAAAACGGGTTCTATAAACCGTCGCCTGTTTTGCCCGTTTCCTTCCTGTCCGGTCTGAGTCCGGTTTGGGTCGCAATTTGATTTGGCTGAGGTCGGACCTCGCACAACACACACACACACACACACACACACACAGTGACAGGAAAACTGGGTAAAAATCAGTTTAAAAAGTGCAACAATTTGTTAATAATTTATTGAGTTTAAAAAGCTTTTAGTTTGTCGCAATCTTGTTAATGTTATGAAAATAAGTACATGCTAAATTATATTGCTGTTTATATTATTATTATTATTGTTGTTGTTGTTGCCTAACTAATTTAATTTCCGTGGAAAAATAGATTGTGAAAAACCAAATGAGGATATTGTGCATGGAAATTCCTTTGAATCGGCTACCACCGCCTCGGTCTGTGGATCAGACCATCAGGTAGCCAATTATGCAACAACAGCAGCAACAACAACAACAACAACGCCAGCCACGACGCCTGTCTCTAACAACAATAACAACAACATCAGCAATAACAATAACAACAACAACAGCAGCAGTCGACTGACAATGGATTATGTGACATCAGCTGCGAGCAGTGATAAGAGCAACAGCTTCCACCCAACACACACAGGTAAGCAATTGTATCTTATAGATACACCCCATATAAATATACATTTTTCTTTTTGTATAAAAAGGAAACGAATTTATTTACGAATAAAAGAGTTTGTAAATATGCGTTTATAAATATCAAATTGATAAAAATTATCTGGCTATTGAGTCAATGCCAGTATCATTTTTTTGGATGATGATGATTTGATAAAATATATATTTCAGCTTTTTATAGAATTTGATTTATAGAAATTTATATATTACACTTATTTTTCATTTTTATTTTATTAATAAAACATTGTTTTTTTTTCTTTTTTTAATTCAACTTCAATTATTTAAATATTTATTTTGAAATCTTAACGAAAATTTGTATAACCAAATTAAGAGATGTAAAAATTAATAATTATAATTTATTGGATGGCTTTCTGCTTTTTATAAAATTTGTTTTATAGAAATTTATATATTACACTTATTTTTGATTTTTATTTTTATTAATAAAACATTGTTATTTTTTTAATTCAACTTAAATTAATTAAAGATTTATTTTGAAATCTTAACAAGAATTTTTATAGCCAAATAAAGAGAGGTAAAAATTAATAATTACTTTATGATAATTTAAAAAAATTGAAATTTTGTTGATAATTAAAATTTTTTTTTACAATTTTTAAATTAAAATTGAAAATTAATTTTTTTTTATTATTTTTAATAAAATTCAAATTTTGGGAAAAATCACACATAATTATTATGATACAAAATTATTATCGTTATGATCCCTGACACAAATATTTCCCCTGCTTAAGGGTATACAAAAGAGCTAAATACCAGATACTACTATAAGTCGTTTGCCATATCTGTATCTTACAGATACAATTCCATAAATTCACTTATATACGCGTTTAATTAGTGTTAAATCAATGATAAGTGATATGAATTGACCTATTAAGCTATCAGGCGTTGTTTATGGCGCATCCTCTCGTTTGGCATCACTTTGTATCTGTAGCTAGTAGATACATGTTCTTTTTTTGTAGTATTTGGCATATGTTTAGTGCATCCGGCAAAATGTTGTTTCAACAATAATTTGCTTGAAAGCCAATCAAAGAGGCACCTACGATTTAAATTTCAATTTGAATACCGATTCTGATCACAATTACGATTACGATTATGTATAGCTGCGATATCTGTCTTGCCCGTAATGGGGCAGTTCCAGATCTTTATTAATTGCTGAATGAAATACGGAATGCAATCCATTGAGTTGTGTTTTATTTGTTATTTGTGTGTGTGTTTTATTTTTTTAATTTATTTATGTGAAACTGAAATTGAAACGGAAATTAAAATTTAAAACAAATAGCTAGAGATGAAGTCGGTTCGGGTCGGGTCGGTGTCGATGGCGCCAGCGTAGGCAGCCGGAGACCACGTCGACAGCATATCTAAATATCTATTTAAATTGTTTACATATTAGGCATATTGTAAGACATTGCCAGCAAAAACGGGATCGAGACTCGACTGCACAGCTTGAGATACATTTATTTAATGCCATGTCGCCATGTACAAATTGGAGCGACAGCGACGCATCATTAATGCATTGTATCTGTATCTTTTGCATCTGAGTATCTGAAATTCCCCCCCATATATCTGGCAGTGTTAACATGATGTAGCATGCGCCACAAATTTATTAATAATCATCTGCCCACAACAAAAGTCTCGCTCCAACTGCAGACACAGATACAGATACAAATACAGTTAGGCCTAGACTTCGGCCTGAGAAATTCTGTAGCTGCTGCTGTTGATTTTATAATAAATTAATTGAATTTATGGTCTTTGACACATTATAGCCATAAATGTTATAAACATTTCCATAGTTCGAGTAGAAGAGTGAGTCGGATAGAAAGAGGGAGAGAGAGAGAAAGATAGAGAGACAAGTGTGCGCTGCTAATGAAACAATCAACTAATTTGACAACAACCGAATTTTAAATCATTAAAATGAATTCCTGTCGAATAACACATACACTATCTAAATAATTTGTTAAAATATTAATTTTTTTGTTATATCAAACTTAATAATTCGGAAATAAATTTTTTTATGTTATCCAGCAAAGTTCTTAGCTTAGAAAAAATCTTATTGAGTTTTTTTTGAATCAAAAAGAATAAGAAACGAATTAAAATTCTGATTTTATTGTATTTTTTAATGCAAAACTCTTATTAAAAATTCCAAATCCCTATCAATAACTTTTGAAATATTATCAAGTATTGTTACAAACTTTATCACACAATCGAGCAACTCTCTTTGCGTAAGATTAACTGAAGACTGAGCAGCAGCAATAACAAGCAAATCCAAACTAAAATCTACATTAATTTTTAATCATAAATCGTCGTCCGAGTCTCAGTCTTTAAATGGTTCCTTTAGTCTCTCTTCTCATTCACTGTCTCCTTCTCTATCACACTCATCTCTCTCTCTCTCTCTCGCTCTTTCTTTTCAACACAACGTCTTCAATTTGATTCAATAATTTCTAAATGGACATGGCCCCTGTTGCCAGTAAGTTTGCCCGGTTTTTGTGCCTTGTATTTTGTCATCTTGTTGTTTCTTCTGTTATCCCCTAGCCCCTTGGCCCTCTATCCCCCTCTATCTGCTCTCTGCTGTCCATTTGCCCGCATACAAATGATGTGTATATGGAACTTGGTTTGTCATCGTGCGGTGTATTTTGTGGCTGCTTCTTTTTTACCCTCCTGCTGGTTTTGTAGGTTGTTTGCTTAATTCGTTTCGATTGTCTTTTTGTCAGTCATTAATTTGCCGCATTTACATATTATTGATGTTCCCCTCGATCCAAGTCTTTCCCTCTCTCATTCCTAGTCTGCACATTTGCATACATGAATTTATGAAGCTTTTTGAGCATGTGTGAAAATTGCTGAACCCAAAGTAGATTCCAAATGATTTTACAGATCGCAGAAAGAGTGCGTGACTTCTTGACACTTTGACTCCCTTTTAAGTCTCTAGAATCCAAGTATTAAGTCCTTAAGTGCAGTGGTAATTATGTAAATGAACTCTCCTCTTAATATTTATTTGATCCAGGTGTTCGACTCTTCGACTGTGAATTGTTTACTGGCCATTTAAGTGGCTTTTAAAGAACGTTCATCAAAATTAAAACAAATTATGATTAATTGTGCTCATTAAAATTGAGTTTATGGCTTGCAAAAGTTGTACAGACACAGAGAAAAAATCCAAGAAACAGTGTCATGAACGCCCGGCTACCAACTTGAATTTATTTGTATGGCCTTTTTGGTGTTTTCTGTGTGTATTCTTTTGTGAAGTTTACTTTTAATTTGGAGCCACAGTCCCTGCATCGACAACCAACAAATAACGAACACCTACAACGAAGTCAACGAAGCGCAAAAAGTGTTAAAAATGCTGCGAGTTTCGTCATCGTTTGGAGAGTATACGAATTTGAATCTAGATACAAATTTATAATCCATAGTTCGGGTGCGTCGAATGATTTACAATGAGTTTGATACTGAAATGCATTAGTTTTAGGTGTTATGTGGCATAGGTTCTGCTTCGTTTCTTCACTTTCATTCATGTTATAATTGTATTTTTTTTATATTTTCTTATTCTGTTGAGACCCTGTAGTTAAAAAGTTGAACGGGTCTTTTATGTTTGTGAAAAGATTCAGTGTAGATTCAGTAAACATAATTGGGATTTGGCAGACTGCTAAAAGTCTAAGCATTGGCCTTGTGGATAGCGTGCGCGACTCTTACTCTTGAGATGAAGGTTCAAATCCCAACTTCTTTTTTTTAATAGATATTTTTTTTAATTTAATATAATTTTTTAAATTCATTTATTTTTTAATTAAATACAGGGTCTCACACCGTCTGTTTCACTATTTAGCTGCGTTTTTCCTTGCACACTTTCAATCAATTTTCGCAGCCAACGCTTACTCATCGTTTTCTACAGATACAATAACTCACAGATAGCTTCTCACATATGATTGTGTATCTGTGTGTACATATGTGTGTATCAGTGTCTGTGGACAGCCAGGGTCTTTTGAGTGTTTTGGTTGAGAGCGCATCTAGGCTAGTGTATCTTAGATATTTGCACGCAAAATTGTTTTTATTAGCGCTGACTTTTCATTGTTCTCTCTCTGCGCCAAAGCGATGATGCGACCTAAAATATGCTCAGATTTGAACTACATTTCTGGCTTAATTAAAAGGGCTCTTTTTGGGCTGGTCGAAAAGCAGAAAAAAGCCATCTTTCATCAACTAAGCAAATGAGTTTTGCAACAGAATTCTTTTGTTAAATGTAGATTTGCGAAAATAAAAATTTGTTCTATTTTCAGTTCTGCTTTTTTTATTTTTGGTTTTATTATATTTGTGTATTTTTTTTAGTTTAGTTTTGATGCGCGTTGTGTTGTTGTTGTTTTTTATATTTCTACACAATAAAATGCCTGATGCGTGAAATGTTTGTCCAAGCTTGAAGAGTTGCCATTGTGTTGCCGTTGTTGATTCATGTTCATCATCAGCAACATGAGCAACATCATGCTGATGTCGGCATATAACCTCAGCCCAGTCAACCAACCGATCAGACAGAGACCTAAGAGACCCGTCAGACAGACAGACAGACAGTCAGTCAGTTTTGGTGAGTGCTCCACTCGCTTTTCAGATCGCTTGGACGTTGCAAGTTGCGTCTTTTTTTTGTTGCCTCACAAAATGACACATTTAATGCATATTTGACTTGTAGATACATTTGACTGCACATGGCAGACGCAGCTACTCCCCCCCTCTCTTTTATCGCCCACTTCTTACTCCACCTTCAACTGTATAAAACGCCTCGGGGTCAGAGTCAGAACTAACGCCGTTGATCATCACATTGCGTGTCACACTCACTCACATCGTGTCTTGAATGAATACTGCGAATACGAATATGTACTTACATACAAGTACTTGTGTTCATAAGTGTGTATGGATACTCGCATTTTTTCGTGACATTTGTGGACTCTTGAGTGTGTGCCAAGCGTTTTAGTTTAGTTACAGTTTGTTGATTTTGAAAGCGACAACGGAATTCCCTGGCATGTGACAGATCACACCGTGTATCTTTAAGTTTGTATGTATGCATGTACGTATGTGTTTCAGTATTCGTGTGTGATTGTAAGTGCGAGTGTGTATCAAAAATAATTTTATATAATTTTACTATTTGTTAAGAAACTATAAATAAAGTAGCACAGATTAAAATACTATCGATCAAAAAATGTATAAAGAATAACTAAGTTAACGAAAATATAAAGTTTTAATCGATATTGTATTCGATAAAAATCAAAAGCTGTTGAAAAATGAGTTAATTTTTAAATATCAAATCGTTAAAAAATAGTATGTACATTGTACACACATAACATTTATACAGACATAAAAATATTCAGCAATGGAAACTTAAATTTAAATTATCGGAAACAGAAAGTTCAGAAAGATTTTCAGTTCAATAAATTTGATATATTTCACAATGAATGAAATTCTCCATTTTCCTAATAAAGTACATATTATTAAAAACATGGATATAAAAAAAAGTTTATTAAAGACAATTAAGGATATCACAGTTGTCGATATTTGAATATAACTAACAAAGTAATCGAGCTAAGACAAAGAAAAATCTTATAACATTTTAAACCAACGTTTTTTTTTTGTGAATTTTATGGTACATAATATTATTCGTACATACGAGCCCAAACCACTATTAATTCGTACGGCATGCTTTTTTAAGCGTATGCAATGTTTAACATACGATATTTGCAATGATTATGCAGATTTCAGATCCAAATATATTTTTCCCTAAGAGACAATTTTATTCTCTATAAGATAGAAGAAAAACTTTTTTTGTAATTCCAACAACAACAATAAAAACCGTAATTTATTCGAATGCTTCGTTTAACTGATAACAAAAATTTGACCACTATTAATTCGTACGCTGCGTAAGTTTAGCTTAGAATCTTAGAAGAAGATCAAAACAAAAGCAAACACTGTAACATAATCACTATCTACTTATAATCTGTAAATAATAATGCAATGCAGAAGGCGAAAGAATAGAATTGCCTCACATTATTCTAAGTTTAGCAACCATGGCACGTGGTAAGCCCATTTGCACTGAGATTATAAATTTAGTTATTGAAAGTTATAAATCTGGACAGACATTTGGCAATATAGCTAAACAATTAAAACTGTCTAAGTCGTCGGTGCAAGGAATTATACAATTCTTTAAGTCAAATGGCAATATTGACAATAAAACTGCCAAAAGAGGCCGAACGTCGACAATAACGGCTCGTGAAAAAAGAGCCCTGGCCACTATTGTCAAGACTGATCGCCGCAAGTCTTTAAGAAATGTAGCATCTGAGTGTTTGGAGAAAATTGGAAAGACCTATAAGCGTGAATGGACACGTCTCCAGATGAGAGATATTGGATATCGCTACTATAAAGTATGTATTACGACTAGTTATATTACATTCATAAGAGATTAAATTATTTTGTAGGCCAAGGAAAAACCATTGCTTACACTTCGTCAAAAGAAGAAGCGTCTGCAATGGTGTCAGGAGACGATGCAATGGACTCAGAGACAATGGAACACCATCATATTTAGTGATGAAGCTAAATTTGATGTGTGCGTCGGTGATTCCCGGAAAAGAGTCATGCGTAAAAGAAGAAGTGTACCATAACCACTGTCTTAAAAAGACAGTCAAGTTTCCAGCAAGCACCATGGTGTGGGGTTGCATGTCTGCCAAAGGAGTGGGACAGCTGCATTTTATTGAAGGCAATGTCAATGCTGAAAAATACGAAAATATTTTGGAAGAGAGTTTGCTGCCATCTATTTCAAAACTGGCCGACTGTGGAGAGTTTACGTTTCAGCAGGATGGAGCAGCACCACACACTGCCAAGCGAACAAAAAATTGGCTGAAATATAAACGAATTGAGGTCTTAGATTGGCCGTCAAGCAGTCCAGATCTCAATCCAATTGAGAATATTTGGGGAATCATGAAGAGGAACTTGAGAAACGAGCCTCAAAAAACCCTTCCAGATTTAAAAAAGAAGCTGCAAGAGATATGGAACTCAATTTCAAGAGAGCAATGCCAAAATTTAATAAAATCTATGCCAAATCGTTGTAGATGTGTAGTAAAAGTCAAAGGAGATGTTACCCAATATTAATTTTGAATAAGAGGATAAAAAACTATATATTTTTAAGACATATTCTGAACCGTACGAATTAATAGTGGTCAAATTTTTGTTACCAGTTAAACGAAGCATTCGAATAAATTACGGTTATTATTGTTGTTGTTGGAATTACAAAAAAAGTTTTTCTTCTATCTTATAGAGAATAAAATTGTCTCTTAGGGAAAAATATATTTGGATCTGAAATCTGCATAATCATTGCAAATATCGTATGTTAAACATTGCATACGCTTAAAAAAGCATGCCGTACGAATTAATAGTGGTTTGGGCTC
>JBAMBJ010000599.1:0-22778 GCA_037043495.1 Drosophila recens
ACAGAGCACTCTTGATTTTTAAAAATAGTTTTAGTAACAAAGCTTCATTAACGAAGGAATTTTATAATTCCCCAACAAAACATAGGTTTTATTTAATTTAATTAAAGTATCTAGAAATTATCATACCCTCTGCTAGTGTATAAAAATGTAGACTTTAGACAAAATACCAATTTCAGAAGACTTTTACTCGTAGAACAGCTGTCAGTCTTCATGTGCATAATTATCTAGAGTCAAGTTCCGACTGGCGGCTGCTCTTATCAATTGACAAATGAAGCACTTTTCACTTACACTGCCTGCAATTATCATTTATCATTCGCCTTTATTATCAGCCCAAATGTATCTCAGACAATGTGCAAATGTATCTTATATGGACACTCTGTTGTTCTGTCGTGAGTTCTAAGAAATACAAAAGGAAATACAACTATTGTATCGATAAATAGAATTTATGAGATGCCCTGTAGAAGCAAATGCAAAGGGTTGATCAAGCTGTAGACAGAGTTGAAGAGAAATTAAAATCAAAGTTGAAGCTCATTAAACAAGATCCCAATGATATAAATCATACACAAATAAATATACCCCTTTAAGTTTGGCCTACACAGGGTATAATACGGTAGTTAAGAGGCGACTTTAACTTTGTGAAAGTCCATAGTTTGTCTCTTTAAATGCTATACTAGTAACACAAAAAGCCACAGAAGATACAAAAACGCGAATCATCAAAGCGAATAAAAACCGAATAAGAAAAACAAGTTTGCAAATTAGCTTCCTGTATAGACATATATATGTATGAATGTACATGCATAAATAAAAGTGAATACAGTCAGGAACAATGAATGCATTGCGAATCCAAATTTAGTTTTGTCGCTTGCAATCATTTTACACAAATTACAAATTAAAATTCTAAAAGTGTGAGAACAATAAATGAATGGAAAGAAACGAAACAATTAAACAGCAATGAATTAAAGTGAATAGAAAAAAAGTGAATAAAAGTAAAACCAAAGTCTAAGACAGACAGTATGACTGGACACTTGACGTTGAGTTTGTTTCGAGACTCAAACAAGTTTCTGTTTTTGGTACTTTTTTAAGTGGCTTTGAAAACTTTTTTTTTTTTGCTGGTTTTTGTTTTTATTTAGCTTTAATGACCTTTACCATTTTAGCCAAAAGTCAAGCACAAACACACACACACATAGAATACTTAAGAATAGTATCTGATTGTGAATGTTGGCAAAACTTTGTCGAACTTTGCAAAGAAAACTGTAGAGATTGTCACTAAATTTTTATATTGTATGACATCGGCTTTTCATCAGTCTTTCATCCGGCATATGCTTTAAGTTCAATGTCCGCCCAAGAGACAAAGCCATAGAGAGAAGAACTAGACAGAAAGAGAGAGCGATTGATTTGAGTGCGTGATCCGCATCAACATTGACATCGACAGATACTGATAATCGGAGATAGAGATTGAGACTGTGGAATAACCCAGAAAGGACGTGACATCGACATCTTCGCACTGATAAACATATAAGTACTTACTTTGAATGCATTATAAAAATTGAAAATGTACGCCACATTTTGCATGGCAATTAGTTTGCCATAGACTTACGTCAACTTCTTAAATTCTTACATAAGTTAAAGAACTTG
The DNA here is from genome assembly GCA_037043495.1 of Drosophila recens. Taxonomy (NCBI): domain Eukaryota; kingdom Metazoa; phylum Arthropoda; class Insecta; order Diptera; family Drosophilidae; genus Drosophila; species Drosophila recens. The sequence continues at coordinate 1,636 of JBAMBJ010000599.1, forward strand.
AAAGCAGTAAAATTCACTGTTGATTTTTATCAACACTTTAAGAGTTTCAACTCCCATTCGTAATGCTCAAGGTCGAGAAATCAACAGCTTTACTTTCACATTTGACAAAAGTTATGTTAGCTATGAGTTAATAGTGCTGCTTTTAAAATTCATATGTTACTCTAACTTAATTGTCACTTTGTAATTAGCGAATGTCAAAGTTCAGTGTAATTATCATCAAATTATGTTTCCAGTGGAATTTATATGTGTGTAAGAAACAGTTATGGTAATGATATCTTGCAATACAAATATAATAATTGCCAACTTGTCAACTTATCAGCTGTTTACAGAATGCTAACAGTATATAATCAAACAGTAACATTTCTCTATAATAACATTTATATTTTCAAGCAGCCGCTGCTCCCGGAGCCACTGCGTGCCCACCGCTGTTTTAAAGCATACTTTTGAGCAACTTACGCCCAAGATACACTCTCTACAAATGTAATTTTGCCGTTTTTAATGCATTTTATAAAGCCGTGACGTCAGGTTTCAAATCAATGCAAATGTGGGCACAACAAAGTCGTAAACCGAATGCGCACATTCGCTTCCCTATCACAAAATACTATATACATAAATATATTCGTATGCCTATCGATATCAAGGTCTTTACAGCACCACTTGCAGTTTGACGTCACAGCTGTGTCTCTTTATTTTCCTTCTGCTTTTGTTTTTTTAATAACAACTGCAATAAAAACCTAGTAGCAGTTGTGAATTATTATGCATTGTTTTGATTGTTTACTGCGTATCAAATGATCTTGAAATTTAACTTTTTTTTGGTTTAATCTAAAGTCTAGCAATTTAGTGAGTTTTACAACTGTCAGCTGGGGAAATTATTTAAATGTGCTTCAAATATTTTAAAATGTAAACAAACGTGCGGCTAACCATTGTTTGCACATTTCTTTAGGTTTTGTTTATTAAATATGCATACATTTCGCTCTTTTTTTGCTCTTTCTATATAATATACATAATTAGATTAGCACTAAAAATGTTAAAGAGAAACCAAAAACCAAACGATGACAGTGTTGAAATGTGTGTGTATCTTGACACGTGTTCTCTGTGTGTGTTTGTGTGTGGGCACCAATACGAAAATAACTTTTAGCTTACACACACACACACACACACACTCGCTTGCACAGCAACAGACAACAAAAGCGTTGTAGGAGGCTGGCAACACGGCGACACGGACCGCATTGAGATTATAAATAAATTTACCATAAAGAAAAAAATAAATAACAACAACAACAACTGAAAATGCGACTAACAAAAGCAAGAGAGAGACACAACAATTGCCCTCAACTCATAATTTTAATAATTACACACGACAGTTGATTAACTGCAATGAAATCTGCGTGGGCTCAGATCAGGATTCAATAACCATGAATCGTTTCATTAATGAATTCTCGGCAATCATTGAACTTTTAAATCAAAAGGAATACAAGGAAAAGGCATAAAGAAAGTCACATTGTCATCTTATTAAACTGTGTGTTCATAAACTACATCAATCTGACGAGTTTGAATAATGTTTAACACTTGTTTTTAGCTTTCATTCAATTAAAAAGAAGTTAAAAAATATAATTGAATATTGACAGAATTTATACTTGATTTAATAGAATTTAAAAATAATTTAAACAGTTGCCAGTCAGGACAAAGAATGTAATATAGATAGATATAACAGCTACGATATCAGACTATCGACTCTGCCTCTTAGTAGTTCAGTTAACAGGGTATATTTTAATGAAAGCTGTTGTCACTGCTGCTGTTATATGACCTCCTCCCAGTTACGTGTCTATAAATGGTATTTACCAAAGAAAAACAAACAGGGAGTGAACTGATTAGAAAGACAAAGAAACTAAACATCTCCTGAGTAAGTATAATCTCGATTCTAGATTCTAGACTTCTCGACTGCCACTAAAAGCTCTGCGGCTAGTAATTGTTTGTTTGTGCAACTTGAGATATTAACGCACTGTTTTGTTTACACTAAAACGCTAAAAATAGTCTCAAGTTGTAAGGGATTAGCTGAAGGGAGATCAGAGAACTAGAATCTAGTACAGAAATGCATCCGCACAGTTTGCAGTCAATTATCTCGGCAAAGCACAACAAACAAACTTTAAAAATAACACCACTAAGTAAATTCCATTATGACCCGCTATATTCAGCTGAAAATCTGATTTTTAATTACTTTTACTGGGCTATTGTAAAATGTTCTTAATGATTGGAGAAGAATCTTAGACTTTAAGAAAACTTTTAATACAATCCACTTTAAATGAATTTAGCTCTTACATATAAATCAATTATTCACTACAAGTTCTTTCCATAAGACCCAATAAAATATCAAATATCCACATATGTTTTCAATAGACCCCAAAGTCTACAACAAGTCTGGGAAACCACAAGTGCAGTAAACAATAAAAAACTTTAATAACTATTATTGGCAATTTTATTAATGATTCTCACTTCCCAATATGACACAGATTAATAGCAACAATTGTAAAGCTTGAATTCAAGCGTTAAATTTCCCAATCTGTTATTAACAAATTTGTGAATAAATAACGAAATGTGCAATTTAGATAAGTTGTTGTTGTTATTGTCTGGCATTTATTATCATCTCATTTCCTGCATGAGAAAGGTTGTAACTAAAATGTAAAATGTAAAATGCACAGCAAAATTTTTTAAAATCGTTTTAATTGCTTTTCCCATGCGAAAAAAGGCGTTGATGTTTTCCCAAATAACTTATGGATAAACTACACGAGTTGCATATACATGTTATTGCTGAACAAGGAAAACAGCAACAACAACAACATAAAAATGACCTAAAAAATGGTCAAATTCAAACATGCGACAAAAGTAACAAACACAATCACAAAATTTCGCTTCATGTTGTGCCCATTTAAAAATTAAATAAATAGGTGAATAACTGCGCCCTAAATCTGTACAAATGATAGTTGACACATAGAGATATGTACACTCAACATAGATATAGATACATAGATACACAGAGCTACGCACTAAAGTTGAATTTTTTTGTTGTAGTTTCTTTGAACTTACACGAATTTTATTACTATTGTTTGTACACTTTTTTGTCATTGTTGTTTTTCGTAGTGTCACCCAAGAGACTTGAGTGTAAATATACCCTGCAATTTATAGCCGATATGGGTATATGCAATGTAATATTTTGAGCGGAAGTGAAGTGGCCTTATAAATTATATTAATTTATATAATTAAATAATTGTTTTACAGGGTGTGTTAGAGTCTTCTTATATTTGAAGAGTGATAATTTAATAAATCTCACTATTATAATACTGTAAGACAAAGTCAATTACAGGGTATTCTACAGTCAAGCCCTTAGCTAACACTATTCTACCTGTTTCTTTTTTTTGGGTGTTGCTTAAAAATCACGCATTGTTTTTATTATTATTTATTCAGCGTCACCTGCTTTCTCCGCTCGCTGAGAATGAGAAAACAAAACAAAACCCGATTATGAAAATGAATTTGCTTAACCCTAAACACAAATAAAATCGCACATCTAGTGTTATACCCTGGGAAGTTTTAATCATACGATTTAGTCGTATTTCAATTGCCAATTAAAGCGTCAGACAAAGTTTTTTTTAGCCTGAAACTCATATAAAATGTAAGCAGTTTGTAAACTGAAAATTTAAGTACGTTAGCTGAACTGATTTTTATGTGGTTTTAATGGCCACTGAAATTGAAATTTTAGACATGCGGCTAAAAGCCAAACACATCAAATAGGCTAAACAAATTAAAAAAAATATTCCAAGTGCTTCTTGTTTTTTTTTTAAGATCACTTCACATCAAGTTCTACAGTTTTGTTTACACTAAAAATTCTTTGATTTAACGATCTATTAGAATAGAAGCAAGCTATAAAAAGTACACCATGATAGGTTTTTTAGATTTTTAAAGATTAAACGGAGAATTGTTAGCTCTCTACAAATATCATATCAAACTTATAATTAATACTTTCATTACGCAGGTTTCCTTATAACTGATATTATATCATCTGTTTTTTTTCTTGGGAAAATGTTAATTTAAAAATATTTCCTCCACGCCCAATGCACAAGTTTCCCAATTTTATAAAGAAAAATTGCGCGCGCTTTTACTCATAATTAAACAATAGAAAAACTCATTCGATGATTACAACAAAATTATAGTCGTTATATAACTTAATTGTAGTGTTGGGCTGACCGTAATAGGCCTATAAGAAAGAAGGCCTATAATGAAACCAGAGAAAACTTGAGTTTTTACTAATGGTATCATTGATACGAGATGAAGTAAACATTGATTGAATGTTCTGTAGAGTTTTGGCTTTTGTCAGTTGAATGGCCATAACGGAAATTTTGTGGGCTGACAAACAATATTCGGTAGCCTGAAGTTTTTCCATTAGGCCTGTTATAATCGATTTTCCACACATTTTCCATGCCATGATTGTTTGGCAACAACAAAGAAATAAAAGGGAAAAAACACAACAGGCCAAACATTCTGCAAGTTTGTAAAGTTATTCGTTTATCGAATGAGTGTGTGTGTGAATAAATGAATGAGTGTATGAATGTGTGTGTGAGTGTATGAGTATGTCGTGTTCCGTCAAATATTTTGAGCTGACGTGCTGCTGAGTTTAAGCTTTAGCTTTCAACAATCGTTGCTCTTGTAACTTTGAGCTCAGAGTTTGATTGATATTTGGTGCCACACTCTTTTATTACAACAATTTTGGGCTTATTTCGAACGGTTAACCGTTTTCCAAATCGAAAACAAATCACGTAATAACCAAAACAATGTGAAATCAATCCATTGAAATGCAAATGACACAGTTTTCTATACGTCGTATCAAAAGTTTAACCAGCTTGCGAAATTTCTTGTTGACACTTTTGAAATGTACACAAAATTGCTTTCATGGCCATATCGCAGCAATGACGGCAGTAATGAATTAAGTAGTTCAAGTATCAAGTAGAATAAACACAAATAACAAAACAATAAAAACAAATAAAAACCATTAAAAATTATATAAATATACTGATTAGGTTGAAATTAATCACAGTTGAAATTTATGCTGCTAATTTGAATTTATTTCGAAAATTTATCTCTAATAAAAGTGAATTAATTTAAAAATCTATGTAATCAAAAATAAAATATGCAAATTGAGAATTATTTTTAATTAAGTGATAACAATTTAATTTATTAACTGAGCTAAATTGTTTCTATGATTACAGAATATCTAAATCTAAATACGTTTAATCATAAAGAAACACTTACCGTTCATACCATATTTATGAATTGTATGAATATGTCGTTATATCCTTGGACGATCGATAGTTGATAGCTGCACAGTTATTTACTCAAATAATTAAATACGTATTTGTCTTTTTTCCTTTTTAACTTCTTGTTATTTTTGCTTGCAATTTTATGCGCATTTTTTTTTAATGTTTGTAAACAAATTGTTGTTGTTGTTATAATGCTACTTTTTATCTACACAAGTATTTGGCATTCATAAAAATAAAGTATTTTTGTTTGTTTGTTTTTGCTGAAAAGATATGTGGATGGTTATTTATTGCAATTCTTTAGAAGATATTTCAAAAATAATTGTTTAGATCACGCCAACTGTGGTTTACCACATATTGAATGGGAAACACACACTCTCAGGTGTGTGTGTGTGTGTGTGCGTGTCAGAGCGAGAGAGACGCGGTTCAATGAGCAACTCGAGCGAACAAGCGAATGAGCAAATGAGCGAACGAAACGAAACCGACGAACGAAAACGAACGAAGCCGAACCGGTTTACTTAGTGTATCTTAATGGTACCAATGAGATACACAAACACCGTTAGATCCGCGTCTTGCGACTTGTGAGTTGATTATGTTGATTTTTGCATTTTGTTCGGTTACGTGCAAAGTTTCGGCAACTGCTCCGTCAGCTAATTGCAAGCTCCAAGACACGTGGGGAACTGGAACAGTGGAACAGCGGACCAGAGAGTGAGCGGAAACTAGTGAGCTTGCCCCAACACACAAGATGGGGCAGGGGGCAGGGGAGGCATCTCGAGTCAGCCAACCGCAAGAAATGGCAACAGCTGCATGAATATTGGGCCACAATTGAACACACAACTACATAAATATATAAATATAAACAATTACACACTCAAGTGCTGGTGTGTGTATAAGAAGTTACCAAATGAAATCATGACTATTGTTTTTTTCTTTTATTTATAAATAAGGTGCAACTGTTTTTTACGACTGAAATGTTATTAGAAAGAGGCCTAGCTACAAAGGTTTTCAATTAGTAAAAAACTTTTTAGTATGTTTTGCAATTATGCGCAAATAAATTAGCTTACATAAGCTGTATCTTAAAACTATATCTCACTGGGTATATTTTTAAGATACAGCTATAAGATAAAACTATATCTCACTGGGTATAGTTTTAAGATACAGCTTACCATACAAAATCTTTGATTTTATGCGACACTTCTATACAAAAAATCCCTCATAATTTATTTTTATATTGGATGTGGAACATTGTTTTAAATCAGATCACGGTTTACATAACTATCAAAATCAATATTAACCATTTTATTTTAAAAGAATTTAATTTTAGAATTTTATTACTACTGCTTTTGGTACTTAGAAATATAAAAAAAGGTACTTATAATGAGATTTATTTGGTTTAACTATTTTGGGCAAAATATCCTTAAATATGTGAGATCTTTCATTGTCAAAATAATTACTTCATATACTGTTTGTTTATCTAAAAATTAATAATACTAAAAATAAATAATAATATTTTATAAATACTTGTGTCACGTTTTATCCTATTGCTAATTTCATGAAATTATTTAATATTCTTTCTCTTATTTTGAGCATGTGTAGATCCAACTAAATGCTAAATGATGACTAAGTAGTTTACTGTATAGAGAACAGGTAGTAGCATATGTGACAATGTGTGTGTGTATTTACAGCTGTATGTATGTAAGTATCTTAGTGTGAAACCAGTTTGACTTTTTTGTCGCTCAAAACTGATTGCAGTTTGTTCAACGACTTGGACAAACAAGAAAACCGCTAACTTTTGCCATGACCAAACTCGTAAACTCGTTATGAAACGAAAGTGGACAAGGTGCTAAACATAAGTAGAATCAGATGTTCAATGAGTCAATACAAGTATTATGTTAAGACAAAGAGAAATACGTAAACTCTAAACGAAATTAGTAAAGTTTGAACTCTAAATATTTAAATAGTGATAAAATGCTTTTTAGAACCCAGGCAAACACATTAAGTCTGAGATTAGAAAGGAAAAATCATATTTTTATTTTTGTATCTCGTATCTTGTCTTAAATGAAGCTGGACTTTAAAGTTTAAACAGTCAAAGTCCAAAAAATTTCTACTTCTGGTGCGTCTAAATTTATGTTAATAAAGTGAAAACAGTATTTTGGATGAGTTGAAACAAATGGGGAATAGTAAAGCCGTTTGTATTCCATATAAGATTGACAACCATCTGAAAATGGAATTCAAAGCTACCAAAAAAATATTTGTTTTCTTCTTTCTGTGTTATTCGAGAAAGTAAAAGCTGTGACAAAATTACAAGTTTTACAAACATATTTCTAAATTGTTCTTTTTATTTGAGTTTTAAAAATAATTCCACCATTTTTGAAATAAATGATAATATATTAGACAACATCTGAATGACAATTTTAATAACCAATAAATATTCTAAGACCTCTGGAATGGTTAATTAAATTTTATGACTTAAAATTCGCTTGACTTATCGTGACTTTTGGAATTTATAAATAAATTAATACAATTCTTTTTAAATGATAATTCGAATATATTGGAAATACACACAAGAGCACAGACATAAGTCTATATACTAAAGGTGCCTCCAATTATGATATGTGAATTCTGTCTATTGTGAGGCATTTTTAACACATCCCCGACAATATTCATGCATTGCAGGCATATGTACATACATCTGTATCTGTACTCGTAAGTATATCGATAAAAGGGTACTTAAGTAAATACACTTACTATGTATTTGAAATATGTGTATTGTAGCATGAATTGCCATGGCCAAAGCACTTAGCGTATACTAACTTATAAATTTGATCGTCGGTCGAGCAAAGAACGATTATGCAAATATAAATCAATTGACAGGCAGCTATAAATCGAATGAGAATGCTCGACAGGTAGATACCCTGTGGTAAGTGCTAAGATGAATATTATATAAAATATATAAATTACAGTCGAACTCCCCTAACTCGAACTTCCCTAACTCGAATTTTCTCTAACTCGAATTTTCGCTAACTCGAACAAAATCGGGTGGTAATAGCGAGCCAATTTCATACAATTCTGCTTCCCTAACTCGAAGTCTCCTAACTCGAACTTTTTTCTCGGATAATAGTGATTCGAGTTAGGGAAGTTCGACTGTATTTTTAAACATGCCTGTTAAATTTCGATGAGAATTTCTAATCAACTAAATTATTTTTGGAAACAATATATAGTTCTCTGTTGAAAAATTTGTGATTATTTAATGATTACGATTACAAAAAATCAGAAATAATATAAAATTATTACAATTATTTTGAAGAAGTAGTCGGATTATTTTTGATTATTTTCTGATTATTTTATCGTAATCATTAAATAATTGGGCAAACCCGAAAATAATCGTAATTTAATCATTAAACAAAAATGATCTAATTACTAATGACTAGGATTAATAATTATTACTTAACAGGTTTAATTTATACCCCATTGTACATATGTAGTTTATAGTGCTAGGGTATTTAAAAAAGCAACTCGCGAAAAGGCGACAACAAAGAAAAACCTTTTTGCGATGTGGGGGAGCAGAAAAAGAACTAAAATGAATCTGTAACAAGTGCGCCACACACAAGCATAAATACATATAAACATGCTCATATACATATGAGGAAACCCACATTCAAGCACACACACACACACACGCACATGCAAATAAACATCTGTATGGGATGTAATGTACAGCTGTAAGGCAAAACAAGTCTTGTTGGGGGCAGCAGGACGGGAGCTGGGAGACCCCTTGGCTAGCCAGACAACAACACAGAAGACAAGAAGAAGAAGACGCAACACGCTATACGTATACATAGGTGTATTGTATGTGTGTAAGTAGATGGTGCTTGTGGTGGTAAGAAGATTAAATGCTTGAAATCACCTTGCATTGATAAATTTCATTTTCATATTTATTTCATTTCTCTCTTTTTCCTTGTTTTTGCTGATGTTGCTTCTCATTATGCAAAGCCTTTTGTTTTTGTTATTGTTTTGCAGCTCTCTTTTAAGGTTGCTTTCTCGATGTGTACACGTGTATACCAAAACACAAAACACAATAATTCATACAAACATATCACACACATATCTCAATATGTAAGTCTGTATGTATTTTGTTGATTTGCAGTTGCATCACTTTGTGGATTTTTAAACCAAATTCGCTGCAGTTTGCCATGTCATTTTTGCCCCTTCAGTTTCTTAGTTTTTATATAAATCAATTTTATTGTTTTAGCTTTTATTATTATTTATAATTAAAATTGCTGTTGTTATTATTATGTTGTTGGGTGATTGACCCTTTAATTGCACATGATTTACGTTTGCTTTTATCACACCGTCACACTCTGACACACAAAATGCACGCACGCACACACACGCACACGCACACGCATACGAACGGGATGCAGTGCATAAAATCAATTCAATTTTGTTGTTTACTCTTACACGCAAATTTGTATAATTACAAGCGCGTCTTTACCTTTTAACACGTAAATTTACTGAATCAAAACTCTTCTTTACCTTTTTCGGCTGTGACTTTAACGAGTTTTGGCGCTTTGCGTATGTAATGTTTAAACAAAATAAAGAGCGTCAAGTTGGCAGATTTATTTATGCGCATCGAAGTTACGCGCACCACGACCGACGACCGTTGCGTGCGAAATCCAACTGAGTACTAGTGGAAGCATCGATGTCTTGCTGATGATGTTTACAAAACATCGGAACCATCGGTGTTTGGTAGACCACTATCGAATGTTTTTAGATACAATAAAAATAAACAATCCTAATAATTACAACCCTCTCATATATTGGAAAGAAAGAATTTTAACATATCATGAGAAATGTGTTCAATACAATCCCTTTTTCAAATGAGATTAAAAGATTTAAAAGCCGTGTTTAAAAAATTTTATCAGCAAACATCGAAGCATCGGGGATAGCACACAACACACACCTCTAATAAATAAATACATTAAACAGCTGATTGCATTGGCAAAAAAATAAGGTGGCAATCTTGGCAACGGTGCTGCCACTCAATTTTCCCATCAAAACATTACCATGTGGCAGCCCTACCATCACACTGTTAACGTTCGCAGCTAACTTCATGTTGCGCAATTTAGCGTGCGCAGCCAACTTCATGTATAATATTTTAGCAGAGCGCTGTTAAGTCAAATTTCCCGCCATATTTTTTGCAACGAAATTTCAAAGTTAAAAACAAATGAATTATGTGTTATTTTTATATTTTTTATGTTGGCTTACTATTTATTTTGCTTATGATATACTTATTGATTAAAATAGACATATAAATAGCATAAAATTATTGATGAGACCATTTCTTATACTGACTGATTGGTTTCAAGTGTAGAATCAATCGGCAGTGTCACTTTTTTTACTTCAGTCGCTGGTTTATAGTTTACTTTAGGTCTCTGCATCGTTTTTGGCATTCGATGGCTCACTTGGGGGCACATAGAACCACCAGGCGCCAAAGAAGAACAGCACTGAGCTGAGTTTTCCAATTAAAGCCAGTAACCACATGTACCTGAAAAGAAAGAGAGTTAATTCGAATAAAACTGAATATAATTGATGATCAATCAAGACTTACCGACTTATGTAGAAATTATCATAGACTAAGCAAGCACCGCCGGCTTGATCGTCGCAGGATTCATGCCACAGCACGCAGGACTCATCGATGAGAGCGCCAAAAATCAAAGGAGCCGGAATTGTGCCCATCAAACGCACCTTGATCCACTGCAGCCCCAAGGCAAAGGAACGCTGCTCGTCCTGCACGCATCTGTAAAGGGAATAAGAGTGCTTAGAAAACTATACACAGAAAAAAAAGCCGTTCTAAAATCAAGCCGAAAATACTTAAATAATGCCTGCATTTTTTAAGTATGTTTCCAGGATTAGGCTGAACAATCAAGTCTATATCGGGATTAAAATAAGAAAATAAGCGCCAATTCAATTCAGCCCACCGTCAATTAAAAAAAAAAAAATGTAAAAATTAAAAAATTTTAGTAAAAAATAATTTAAAATATAAAAAACAATTAAAAAAAAAATTGGAAAAAAAATTAAAAAAAAATAAAAATTGAAAAATAAAAAACAACGTTAAAAAAAATCTTAAAAAAAAGTTTAAAAAAAATTTTTAAATTTAACGAAAAGCATTATAATTAATACAAATTTTTTAAAGCCTGAATTTAAGAATTTCAGGATTGAATTCGGGATTGAAAAAATCAAGTATTTCATACTTGGTTTAAGAAAATCCGAGATTACCACACTTCCGACATCGTTTCGGATTGAATTCGGGCTAAATATCCCGGATTTTTTTTCTGTGTACCATGCAAGAATCAGTTGAGAAGTTACCTGAGAGTGGCCGACAGCGCAGGCATTGTGGCCAGGAATGTGAAGAGCATCAGCACAAAGCAGAGACCCACAAAGTACGGCAGACTCTGGCACTTGGATTCACACATAACATTGGTGGCCTCAGGCTGAATTGATGAGTCCTCAATGCAACTGCAATTGCGATAGATCTTCAGGGTGTCCAGCTGCTCCTCCTGGCGACAGCCCGCAAAGCAGGGACTGTAGTACATCACCCCGTTGGCACCACAAATGGGATCGTAGTTGCTGCGACTGCAGCCACAATTGGCATTGCACGAATCCTCCAGAGAAATGGCCAATCCGCTGTTGTCCTGGACATGGGCATATGCCGTGGTCACGCCCGCAAACTCCGCATTGGGGCAGGAGACCAGAAAGCAGCTGGTGAAGAATGTGGCCACCACAGTGGCCAACAGACACATTTTGATGATGCCGCCACAGGCCAAGTTCAGTTTCTTGACCAGATAGCCGCCCAGAAAGGTGCCACCACCGCCCGCGGGCACTGTGATCAAGCCCATCAGCAGGGCCGAAATCACGGGCGAAATACTAAACTGATTCTCAATCTGCTTGGGCAGGAAGGCGGCAAATCCGGCGATGACCAAACCCTCCGTTGCCCCGGCCAGGTTGAGAAAGAAGAACGTGGGATTCTTGAAGAGCGTCAGCACCGCCTGTGGCAGTTCTCCAAGTCGTCGACGTTTCTCCTTTTTACTTGACACAGTTTCCATATTCAGTTCCACTTCCGATTTCGACTTGATTTCTGCTGATTTCTTGGTCGCATGTGCCTCAGATACTTTGGCCAGCTGCAGTTTCTCTGCTCCGGGCAGAGATTTGGGGTAACCAAATATGGGTATGGCTATGAGCACGCAGACCATGGCCGCAAACACAAAGCCAATCCACCAGGCTCCTATCCACACCTTGCTGTCGCTTGTCAGGCTTAAACTGTGGCAATGAAATGGACACTTTGTTAGAGATTAAATGAAGCTGAATTTCGATAAGTAGTGTCATTAATACGAGTATTCCAATTTACATTTTAGAAAGTTAAATCTTTAGCTAGTTAAACAGTCAGTCAATCAGTCAGTCAATCAGTCAGTCAATCAGTCAATCAGTCAGTCAATCAGTCAGTCAATCAGTCAGTCAATCAGTCAGTCAATCAGTCAGTCAATCAGTCAGTCAATCAGTCAGTCAATCAGTCAGTCAATCAGTCAGTCAATCAATCAATCAGTCAGTCAATCAGTCAGTCAATCAATCAGTCATTCCGTCAGTCAATCAGTCAGTCGATCAGCTAGACATTTAGAAAATTGATCAGTCAATCAGTGTGACAGTCTCACAGTCTTTCAATCAGTTGTGCTGTCAGTCAATAAATTATTCAGTCAATCAGTCAGACATTTAGCCAATTAATCAGTCAATCAGTGTGACAATCTCACAGTCTTTCAATCAGTTGTGCTCTCAGTCAATTAATTAGTCAATCAATAAAGCATTAAGTAAATTACGAGAGTCAATCATTGAATCAATCAGAGTGTCAGAAAATTATTCAGTCAGTGTAAGAAATTAGCAATTAATCAATAAAGCTGTCAGTAAAATACGAGTATCAGGTCCACCAATCAGACTGGCAGTCAATCATTAAATCAATCAGAGTATCAGTCACTTACTAAATCAGTCAGTGTGTGAATTATTAGTCAATCTGTTAGTCAATCAATAAATCATTTTGTAAATTTCGAGTATCAGATCCACCAATCAGTATGTTAAAAGCAGACTGGCAATACATTTTTGCATCAATCAGAGTGTCACTAAATTACTAAAGCAGTCAGTGTGCGAATGATTCGGTTTTTGTTTAAGCAATTACTTTTGTTAAGTAAATTTTCTGGGTTTTCTCCAATCCTTGCAATAAATGTTAGATCATTTTAAAAATGTTTTGAATACCCCCAGATTTTTAATTTTTTATCATTTCAGTTAAATTGAATTTTAATTAATTTAATATTGCTTAATTTGTTATATTACTTTACTTTTACTTAAATTTTTACATTTATTTTGGTCAACTGTGCTTAGTTGACACTAAAAACATAAATAAATAAAAATAAATAAATAATAAATAAATGCACATTGGCGATCTTTATCTTTATTCTAAGTATAACTATCTTTATTTAATATTTATCTATTCCTTTCTGCATTCTTTCTCTAGAGTTCAGCTGAAATTGAAAGACCCAAATCTCCACCAAAGTTTTGTATTATAAATTCCTGCCTCTTGAATTCCCATTATCTGTTTTTTTATGTGCAAATAAATTGCAATTCAGTTAATTTAAACGTATTCTATTTCAAGTTAGAAACATAAACAAAATTTTACATGTTTCTGTTTTTTCACATTATTTATAAAACGCGACGACCCGTAAAAGTGGCAACCAGATTCAAATGCCACCAACTCCAAGTCCGACTCCGTCTCCGTTTCCATCTCCCGGCAGTATGACTTATGGCATCACCTTGACAATAAGCTATGCTGCGGCTTATCCATGCAATTCCCCTTCCTCTCTCCATCTCCGTCTTCTCAACAACTCCATAAGCTGTATACAAATGTGAATCAAACAACTGCCCCCATCCTCTATCCTACATCCTGAATCTCATTCGCACCTTATTTCCTCGTTGTCAGCACGAAATGTTGTTTTATTAGTCTCCGGAGATATTTACGCTCCGGCGTGCTTTGTATTTCTGTGGCATTTTCCCGTTGCCGTTGCCGTTGGTAACAAATGTCGCGTACAAATAAGCTCGTGCCCCCTCCCTCCTCCCTCATCCCTTAGGGCCATCATTAAAGCCATTTGACTGCCCCCAAATAACTGTGACTTCGCGATTAATAACAATCATTGGGGGATTTGAGTTTGAATCTCATGCACTTACTCAGCCGCATCCACGGTAACAAAGTCCGTATAAAGCAGTAGCAATTGGCCGCCGAGAACGTAGCCAACAGCTGGTCCAATTATGGCCATCGTATAGTAAATACCTGTAAGTATTCAAAACTCAACAGAATGAATTAAACTTGGTACTTGAACATTTTTTGTGGTTAGTACAAAAATTAAACTAAAATTGTCCTTAAATAGTTTTAGTAAATAAACGTGAAAATTGTCAAAAAACTCCGTTAAACATACATTATTAAATTTATTACATTTAATTTAAAATTAACACAATATTTATGTTGATTATTCATTTTTATCAAATATAAAATCTTTTAAATTTGTTGGGAATTATTAAATTTTCTAATATTCATTTTTCTTAATTTTTATTAATTTTTAAGCTAATTTTTGTCGTCGACAGTCTAACAATTATAACTTTTGTAAAAAAATTTTAAAACAAGAGTTACTGGCTGATTTAAAAAAAAAAATTATTTTGAAATATTAATTATAATTATTATTTATTATTATTATATTAATTATTTATTTGACAATTTTTATTTTAAAAAATGGAAAAAAATTTAATTGAAATATCTTTTGAACCAAAGAAGTCACATCATATATAGACCTATACGCATTAATACATTTCAGTTGATTAGAAATATGTATGTACAAATGCATGTACACATGTGTATATGTATATTTACTTTATGTGTAAATTTTTATAATAAAATTTAAAATTAATTGTTATGGCTCAATTTAAAAAAAAAAAAATGGAAAGTAATAATTATTTTTGATATTTATCATTGCAAATAAAAGTTTTTCCTATTTTCGAATTTGCCGTTAAAAAATAACATATGTCTAGTTTTCCCACTCTCTAGAAGGCTTTTTTTGGGCTTCAATTTTTTTAAACTCATTACTATTTTTTGCAGTGACTGTAAAATAAGAAGTTTTAAATTTTACATTTTAAGAGGAGTTTCAAGAGTAGCAAAGTTGAAGTTCTGCTGCTAATTGTTGGACTGAGAATATACAAATAAACATCTAAAATCAACTAAGGCTCCCATGTCTAAATTAATTACTTTTGGGGCTGCATTATCTTCTGATGCTGCCACAGAATGTTGCGCATTAAGTGGTGCCAAATGGCACAAATGCCAATAAGTCAAAGCATGCAATATCAATTGACTGCATCTTAATTTGCATGACAATACGCAAAAGACGACGAGGAGTTTAATAACTTGAGAAGGAAACTGAAGGGAAGGGAGAGCAAATTATCCCTTTATTTGGGGGCAAAACTGCCACAGGCAGCGTAGCAACAAATAAATATAAAAAGCAAACGCAAATCCCCAAAAACGAATTTCAATTGTTTCAAAAGACAGCAGACTGTGAGGCTGGGAGAAGCTAGGAGAAGTTAGAGAAGCTGGATGGCATTGATAAGGCAACTGAGGCACGATAAACTTAACTAGGAGGCAATAAATTTCGCTGCGCTGTCGTCCTGGTGTCCTTGTTGGGTGACTCCTGGCCTGGCCTCCAGTTAGACAACAGCCTGAGTCAGCTTTAAAATTGGGTCAACAAGGGGGAATCCCCCGCGGTAGGAAGAGGAAGATTAAATGGAGAGGGGGTAGTGTAAACAGTCAACAGTATTTACTTCCCTTTGTCTGCCATTTGGCAATATGGCAAATAAAAATAGAAATAGAACTAAATATGGAATGTGTGAGGCAAACTAACAGATACTCGTACTTTGAGATACTCGCACTTTGAGATACTCGTACACAGAGAAAAAATTATACATGTCTCACTATTTATTTACATTTAGACAGGGATCGCAAGTAATGAGAATCAGACATACAATTTTTATTAAAAAATCGTATTACTTATTCACAAATAAAATTAAAATTGAATTGTTAATACAAAATTTTTACAAATATTTAATTATTATTTTATAATTTTTGTATGTCGATCGAAAATATAAGAACTTTCTTTTAATTTTTAATCGTTATCAAATTAAAAACTGTAATCGTTATGGTCCCTGCATTAAGATTCAAATATATTTAGCTACAGTTTTGCAAAATATTAAAAATATATATTAAAAATTTAGATAGAAAAATATATTTAGACTTCAAATATTTTTAAGGAAAATTTTTAATAAAATAATAGATTCGATATTTTTAGCACGAATACAACTAAGACATAGTTTGCAAATGTTTTAAAATAATTATAATTTTATTTAATCATTATTTTATAATTTTTTTTTTCGATCGAAAAATAAGAGTTTTCCTTTAATTTTTAATCAATATCAAAATAAAAATTGTAATCGTTACGGTCCCTGCATTTAGATCTAATATATATATTTAGCTGCAGTTTTGCAAAATATAAAAATATAAAATATATACTATAGATAGAAAAAATATTTGACTTAAATATTTTTAAGGAAAATTTAAATAAAATAATTGAACAGACTTTTCATTTCAATACAACTTCAATACAGTTTTCGACAGTATTTTTTAAATAAGTTTAATTGATATATAAAATCTTATCTCAAAAAATATTTTATTCTCTATTTTTTCCAGTGCATTGGCATCCCCTTGAGCAGCCTTTTGCTTAGTTGAGCACACTTCATTTGCTCCGCAGACAAACGGAGCGAAACTTTTGCCGAATGCGTCTTATCAATGAGACGGTTACTAAACTTACCCAAGTAAACAGATGACATCTTTGTGGATACATTCTCATCCAGATACATCACGCCCAGCGTAAACAACGGCGAGGCGCCGGCTCCATGCAAAAGTTGCGCCGCAAAAAAAGAACAACCAGACGGTCCAAGTTAGACTCTCGTCTATGTGGAGTGGGGGGGGGGGGGGGGGGGGGGGGGGGGGGGGGGGGGGGGGGGGGGGGGGGGGGGGGGGGGGGGGGCGCTCTTCATCAAATCCTCCCGCTGCCTGGGTGGCAAGCCAGCTGCAAACGGAAACCCATTTAATGGCTAGTAACGCTTTCATCTTAAACTTTACCATCGTTTGATTTGTCAATCGACCCGACTCCTGATCACAATTGTTTGCCTCCGGCAATCGTTGCTCGATAGCTGCCGACCAGAAAATGCAGCAAGGCCGAGAAGATCAATGAACCAAGTCCCATCAGCAGCAGACCGATGGCTCTGAAGCAGCCCCGGATGCGCCTTTCCGACCTGCCATAGTAAGTCACGGGCACCAGACACACAAACGAGGCCAGATCGTAGCCACTGGCCACGAGGCCCGTTTGGCGGGAACGCAGTCCGAATCGTCGCTCAATTGTGGAGATATTCACATTCACAAATCCATTCACTATTAAGCCTGTAACGCAGATGGATTTTTTATTTAATTTATTTTTTATAATATACATAGCTTAAAGTTAGTTAGGAAATTAACAATTACTTTTATGGAATCTTAGAATTAATTTAATTGAAATTCATAAAATTTTTATTTATCTCGTAAGAATTTTAAAAGTCAAATTCATTACCAATTCGAATAAGTAAAAATTGGAAATTATTAAAATTGGACATTTTTGCAGAACAGTTAATTAAATTAATCAAAATTAATTTTTTTTATCAAAAATTGTTTTAAATTTACAAAATTTATTTTAATACAAGTGTTGAGGATAGAGAAAAGGTATTCAATTGAAAATCTCGATTTCAAAGTTGTCTTATCGTAATTGTTGTTGTCCCTACAAATATTTGCAATGTGATAAGTCCAAGATTTCATACAAGTGCGCGTGCCTAAAGTAAACATCTTTTGACAAATAGTTTTTGAATCAATTGCTTTTATTTGATCCCTGAGCTGCGTTTGGCCAGATTCAACCCCCTTGCCCAATCCCCCCCTCTAAACGCTATTAGAGGCTATTACCGGCAACATCCCTCAACTTTGGTGTCATAAAAAGTAACAGAAGATACCGAACAGAAATGTTTCCTCAAGCTCAACAGATTGCAATACAATCCAAGCAGGAAAAGGAAATCGACAGTGGGGGTTTATAAATTAAATATCTGTTGGACAAATTGATTTTGCACATAAATATCAATTTTGTGAGGTGCCGTGAAACCATTGTGTTGCTTAGAATATGACTTTGCAATGAAAAAATGCAATTTATTTGCCAATAATCGACCTGCTTCAAAAATGTCCTTTTAGTCACACGCTGGACACTCGCAAAGACACAAAGGGGAGGAAGGAAGAGAAGAAGTTTTACACTTACTCCCCATTGTGTGGGAAGAGGCTTAAACGTCTCAAGCACCTCATAAGTCATTTACCCCCTGGAAAACGGCAATAATATGGAATATGGATCAATTTCCTCGCGTGTAATGCGGATGTGTCCCCAACGGGACTTCCTCGACTTCCAACGCAAAAAAATAAATAGGGAGACGAGCATTGAGTTCAAAGTCTACTAAACTCAAGTATTATTTCATACGTGACAATCTTACCATTTAGATCAAGTGCATCTTGAGGCTGTTGTTAATTTAATTAGCAATTGAAGTCGAGCCCAATATTTTCCGCAAAATTTAAACATGAAACTTTCAATAAATAAGTGAAAACACATAATTAATCTAAAATAAAGACAAAATTAAATTTGCAATCTGAATCAAATTAGAGATAGAAACCTCTATAAAAAAAACTTTAAAAAAATTTAAAGCAAAACTGATAAACATTTTCGAAACGAACGACTCAAAACAATGAAAATAAATTTTCATCACCGAAAAAAATATGAATTTAAATAAATTAATACATAATTACATATAAACATAAATATAATTTAAAGTAAAAAATTTATACCCTTGTAATCTGGAAACAACCAAAATAAAAATGCCAATATTCTTATGAAGCCATGTGTACAATGCTTTTCCCAAAAATATTATATAATCAAAAGTTCCAAGAGAAATACTCTATCAGCAATGCGATTTACATATAATCTAAATAGAGTAAATAGGTTCAATTCTCATTCTGCGTGAATTAGACTCTCTAGAGATTAAATAGGTTAAATACTATGAGATTAAAATATTTCGGTAGTTGTCGACTTTAACAATTTCTTTTTCGGCAGAGAAATGTGCTGATTTAAGTGTTATCGCAGTCTCAATTTTAGTTGCCAGTCGCAAAGACGTGATAATTGCTCGCAAACATTATTTCAAATGTCTAGAAAAATATTCATAATTTTGTGGGTTTATACATATTTTGCATTAGATAGTTGTCGACTTTAACAGTTTCTTTTTCGGCAGAGAAATGTGCTGATTTAAGTGTTATCGCAGTCTCAATTTTATTTGCCAGTCGCAAAGACGTGATAATTGCTCGCAAACATTATTTCAAATGTCTATAAAAATATTCATAATTTTGTGGCTTTATACATATTTTGCATTGGGAAATGCTAGTGCTGACTTTAGTTTAAAATCAATCAGCCAAATAATTTATGAAACCATTAACCAATCAGCATGTCAAATTATAAACTACGATGATTACAAGAGTATTGATAGTTGTGAAATGAATTTAAATGGCGATGCCTTGGAATTTGAATGCCAACTTTTGTATTTCAATATGCGATACTTCTGCTATATTCCTAGAATTAAGGGATTGTGCAGCTTGGATGAAGAAGCGAAAACTATTTTCCAATGTCGTTCAGAATTGCAAAAAAATAGTACTTATAATAAACATACAAGGCATTGTGACATTCTCAAGAGCTGCAATATTCGAGAAAGTATCTACGAAATCGATATAAGTGCTAGTGAATATCTAAATCAAAAATATCTCAATTTCCTGGCATTGAATTTACCCAACTTGAAACAAATAAACTGGCAACAGGATTCAACAAAATGTCAGAATTTAAATCAGTTTGTACAAAACTTTAAATATCTCAACAAGCTCAATCTAAACCTTACAAATGCCCAGCAATTAATCGAATGCAAGGATTATTATTTAACTAATCTAGCTCAGATCAAAGAAGTTCAAATTGAAGTCAATGGAGAAAACAATTTCAAATTAAATGAAACACTTCTCAGAGGCATGGAAAACTTGGAGGCTTTTGAATTAAAATTTACAATTGCCGCATTTGAAGTTGATATACCGAAACAGCTGTTTAAAGGCTTGACAAATTTATCATCAATAAGATTTATTAACAGCAACATCGCAAAACTCACCGAGGAACATTTTCAAGATTTATTCAATTTAAGGACATTGACGATTAAGGGAGGATCGATTAATGATTTTGACTGGCTAAGGTGAGTTTAATAAAATTAATTGAATTATATTTTAATAATTTATAACAATATTGTATAATTTCAGTTCAACAATCATACAAAATAAATTGATGTTTCTGGAATTAGATAAGGATTTTAAAATCCCTCAATCTAATATGACGGCTTTTATTTGTCACGATTCGAATATATGTAACTTTAATGTTGATATACATAAAAATCCATGCCCCAAAGGATGTCTGTGCCATCTGAACCGTTCAGAGTTGAGATTGGAAATAAATTGTGATCGAGCTGAGATTGGTTTTAAGATGCCAGAGCTGCCTATTCCCATAACTGGGAATACGTCTCTTTATTTCAATAACAAAAGTTCTTTGTATGAATATT
>JBAMBJ010000602.1:0-217500 GCA_037043495.1 Drosophila recens
AAAAAATATAGCAAAAAACCGACTATTTTCTTTAATCATTTTGGGAACAGTTTCCTCTGTGGAGCTTTCACTCCCAGAATAAAAAAAACTCAGCAGTCTCTTCCCCAGAATAAGGGTAAATATTTCATTATTGGCATCGGAGCAACTGCATCAGGGTCTTATTGGCCCGAGCGTGTGTTTTGCAGGGGCCGAGCAAGCGGACATAACCGCACCAGGGACAGTGGCCAGTTGCAAACACTGCAGATCGAGCAGAGAGCTCTTTGGCAGTGCTAAGGCGCTAATTTTTTAACCTGGTTGCAGTAATATTATTTTTCTGGAGGAGCTCAGAAGACCGCCAATGGGGCACACGCCGTGCGCGGCAGTCGAATGGAGGGGAGGCGGCCAAGGCAGCAGTTAAAAATGTAAGGTTTAAAGTTTTTTTTTTGCTGGAGTCGGTTAATTAACCATATGCTAATCTAAAAAATCCCTTTTTTTTAACTTATTTTTATTTTTTTGGTTTTATTTGGTTTGTAATGTGATCGTGAGCGACGAGTGAAAATTATTTTTTTTAAATAATGAATTGAGTGATAAAGAAAAAATAAGAAGAAATCATTTTCCAAAATGAAATGTAAGAAAAAAGAAATGAATTAAAATACAAGTTGAAAAAAAAGGAAAAACTATTTTTCTTGGGCATCAAGAAAAAAAATTTTTTATAATGCTGCTGAATTAATAATAAAAAAAAAACTGATGAATTTAAATATTGAACATTGATTGTTCCCAGATCATGAATTTTTTTTCCAGTGCATAAAAACAAAATCACATTTTTGCTCAAATTTATTTCTAAACAAAAACCAAAAAAAAAAACTAAGCGTAATTTGGTAATGGAATAAATAACGGAGGAATTATTAAAAAAAAAAATATTTGAAAAAAACTGCTAACCAAAAACAGATACAAATTTGAGAAATATGAAATATATAGCTACCTAGTAAAATTGACCTATATAATATTTTTTTTCTTATTGCACATTTCCTTTTATAAATTATACTATTTATTTTACCATTAAATATTATTCGATACCCTGTAATTTTTACTTTCAGTCGCGTTCACGTTCACAAACTGATACCAATTAAAATCATTAAAAGTTAAAAACAAGAACAATGTGAAAACTTAATAATGTTACTCGAATATAAAATTCTTGAAGTTAATGCTAGGCTTGCTAATTGTTGTGAATAAATAGAATTAATATTAAGTCGAACTAAATGGATTGAGCATCGGTTGATAAACGGGGTCGTTGAACTTTTATTTGCATTTACAGCGACCATGGTAGGGAGGGGAGTCTGAGCGTTACAACAGCTGATCGCGCCGGACAATAACTCGAAGTGCTCTTGCCTGTACCTTCTTCTTTCGTATAGTCTAATTTTTTTTCTTCTTGTTTTCGCTATTTCCCTTTTGTAACTTATCTTGTCTGGAACTCATGACGAAATGCACGCGAATTTTAAAATTAAAATCTAGCAATTGAGAACTCGTAGAGAGCAGCGGTAATTTTTTTTGCACCCTCCCGTGCCGACCAGAGACAAAGCCGGAAGCAATCGCGTGCTCCGTACTCGCTCCTACACCGACACCTGTTCTACCCTGCAATTTTGTAAATTCTCTTACAAGTTGCACACTACAACTCACGCTGCAAGTTGCAAGGAAATTTCCGAAATCGTAACTGAAACCGATATTCGTTTCGGTTCTAATCCCTGCTTAGAATATCCAAAAATTCAGAATACCGAACTTTTTTCACACTGTGCAAATGTCTATATTTGCATGGAAGCACACGGCAAAAACTGTGCAGTCTGCTTTGAGAAAAGTGCGCAAACAGTTCTGCGGTTTTTCCTGCTGTTGCAGGCTGCTAGCTGATTGGTATTCATGTCGGCATACAATTTTGTGCTTTTGTTTATTTTTGGGCAATTGCAGAGGCGAGTTGGAGCTGTAATATTTAGCGCTTGACAAAAAATTTGTTTAAAGTTTGTTTAAAGTAAAGATCAGGCTAGACATTTTTAAACTGAATTTATAAGCTAAATAGACCCGGTGGTTTTTTCAAAGTCCAATTAAATTTATCAAACGGATATCTTCGAATTTGACAATAATTCTTGAATAGCTATCAAGTAACTTAAATATGTCCGTTAGATATGTAAGGTAAGATAGTATATGCACATACATATACATAAATATATAAGATATAAGATAAATATATCTTGTAAATCTAAATAGAATATTTTATTTATTCTTGGTTGAGAAATAAATAAAAAGATCTTTGACTAATTTACAGGGTGGCTGATGAAAACCGCTCCGAGCAGATGGACCATAATGAGGCTTCTAAACAATTTTTGATTTAAACTGCAACTTAAACAAAGAAATTTGTCCAATTTGGAGTGATTCCACTCCACAGATACTTCCATGAGACGGGATCGCATCCACTTCGCGTCCCAGTGTGTTGTGAACTGACGGGCCTTACATCATCGAAGTTAACGGTTACACCATTACGGTTACTAAAGATCGTTACTTGACCATTTAATAGAGTTATTCTACGCATAACTACGCCGAAAGAGAATTCCTTTCAACTCTGTGTGGTTTTAGCAAGATCTCCACATAGCCCAGCCTATTAAGACAGAACTGCGGCGAAATTTTCAAAATAAGCTCATTTCAAGAAACTTCACATTCCGTTGGCCTCCCAGGTTGCCTGACCGTACAGCACTCGACTTATTTTTGTGGGGTTATTGCAAACAGGAAGTCTACAATTGCCGTTGTTCCTGTCTCAACTTTCCATTCAGTAATGAACAACATTTTAGTAAGATTCCTCACATGCGTTAATGGAAAGAGCGGGCATTTAAATTAAATAATTTTTTAAAGTAAATAAGCTATATTTAATAAAATCGATTGAGAGTTCCAAACACTGAAAAAAACCTATTAGAGTTTCTTAATGTCGCAAAATTCATCAGCCACATTGTATTTTATGAGCAGTTTTTTAAAGTAAGATTGTTATTTTGATCATAGCTCGTGATTGAGAAAAAGGGCTTGCTATTGATCCATTTTAAAAGATGATGAACTGTATGAAACGTAGTGGGTTTTGGTAACCTGTTGCAATAACAGCAACATCAGTCCAAATGCCAAAGCACTTGCAGCTGCCCGACGGACGTACAGTTGCATGCTGCGAATGGCTAAATTTGTAAAGCTACACACGCTAACATTCCAGGCGCTTAGCCCCATGATGCCAGCCTTCATTCTTTTTGTAACAGGATAGAAAAAAGGGAGAAAACCAATACGCAAAAACTCATGCATTCGAAACGAATTGCAAAACAAACGACGCCCGAGGCCGCGAAACAGAGCTAACTTTTCAATTTGGCGAGCGCGGCGTATGCGTAATGTAACAATCACAGCACACGCGCATACACACACACTCAACACGCACACACTCAACACACACACACACATACAGTTACTGGTACTGACACTTACAAACAAACAGATACAGACTAACATTGAAAAGTCCAACCCAAATATGGCAAAGCGTGGTTGCTTTTTCAGTTGACAAAGATACATTGAGCACATCGTTTATGTGTGTGTGGTGTGTGTTTGCTAGTGCAGGCTTACCTGACGTATGCTTCATAAACGTTGCATAAATTACGTATACGCAGTGTGTGTTGCGCGTGCAGCTGACAGCCGCAGTCCAAAAAT
This sequence comes from Drosophila recens, assembly GCA_037043495.1. Classification (NCBI taxonomy): domain Eukaryota; kingdom Metazoa; phylum Arthropoda; class Insecta; order Diptera; family Drosophilidae; genus Drosophila; species Drosophila recens. The sequence continues at coordinate 3,700 of JBAMBJ010000602.1, forward strand.
GTAACTGAAATACGTCATGTCACCGAAAAAAGGCAAAGCAACCCCCTTTGTCCCCCATTATGCCCCTTACTCCTTACACACTTTCGCTGCTGGCTCCTCCTATGTTCCTCCGCTGTTCCTCTGTTAATCTGCTGCTCCATTGCTCAGCAGCGTCAGTAATGTGATTTGAAAGTGAGCTGCTTCTGGCATTTATTTAATAGGAAATGCGCAGGGGCGCGTAAAGCGTTGTACGTAATACGTTTATAACCAAAAGCCGTATCCAAAGCTCTGGGCCAAGCTGAGTCAATTGGGGCACCCCTCGTCACCACCTCTTCAGCTCTTCACATCCTCACATCTCTGGCTGGCACTCTGCCACTTTGCCAGTTCACAGCCCACACAATCATCAGGTTGAGGCGCGTGGACATTAAGGCTGATATGACGTTGGCAGGAAGGCAAACAAGCCAGACCAGAGCAGAACAGGACAACAACAGCAGCAAGTGAAAAAATCAACTGAGCCCACAAAACACCAATAACACTAACTGCAAAAAAATTGTGAACTAAAAGAAGTTTGGATTATCTTCCGCCGAAGTTTTGATACCCTTGCAGAAATGAAAATGCTTCACCCGTTTCACCCTTTCGACTCCAACGTTGCCGTTGTTATTTTATTCAGATGCATCATAATAATATCGGAGTATATACATATGTATATAGTATGTTTACTAAAATGTAAGAAAATAGAAGCACATTTGGAGGTTACTTATTTGATTAATTTAATTATTTAATTTTCTTTTTTTAATTTCAGTAAATTGCAAGGCAGAAAACATTTTTCGTCGTTAAAAAAAATTCAGAACGTATAAATGCAAAAGTTTTCTGAAAAGAAAATCTTTATAAGTAAAAAATTAATTTTTTTAAAGTTGTTGTTTCAAGTTATTGATTTGTATTTGCCCAACGTTGCTTACGAGAAAGATCTAGTAGCGCCCAAGCCGATGGGCGTGGCGACTTTAAATTTTGGCTAGTTACTTATTGATTTTATACAAAATGATTAAAGACAAGTGGGAAAGGCTATAGTCGAGCTCCCGACTAAAGAATACCCGTAACTTATTTAAATAAATTTTTATTGAATGCTTTTAGGCAATTACGTTGTTTAAAATTTAATTCAGCAATTACTACTAAAACATTACTTTACAATAGCTTAAAAACGCTTCAGAATTGATTTCTCTTTATATTATAAATAAATATGGTTTTGTACCCGCCCGGATCCGCCTAAGAAGGTTAAATAAAAAAAAACTAATGCAACCTCACAAAAAAAACACGCGGCATAATTGCATAGTTCGATCGATTGTTCCTATGACATCTATATGATATTGTGGTCCGATTTGAACCAAACTTGGTCAGAATGTAGAAGACTACCCAAGGTTTATAATATGTCAGATTGACCCAAATCGGACTACTATATCATATCGATGTCATAGGAATTAGGTAGACATATGCAATTTTGATAATTCACACCGGTAAACAAAAATAATTTTTTGAAATAAAAAAAAATGTTTTTTTAATTTTTTGAAAATAATTTTAAAATATAAAAACATTAAAAATAAAACAAAAAATATCAAAACTTTTAAAAAATATTTATTTTTAGGTGCCATAAAATTTATTTTATTCACAAATTTTACAAATTTCAACTTTGGTAGCCCCCAAGTAAGCATTTAGGGGGCGTGGCACCATTTTATGGGTTGAAGAGTTATCTATCATATGCCATTAAAATTATTCGATTATCTCATTTGGTTCAAAAGTTATGATTTTTGCAATTTCAAATGAGCAACGGCCCCACTGTGCGACGCCTCGTGACGCTGGGCAATCGCAAGTTTGTGCCACACACATTTTGCGAGTTGCCCAAAAATAGATGGAGACTCACCCGATCACCCCCATATAAGTGATGAAAATATGAGACAAATAGCTGGTACTGCTGCAGATCTGCGCGGAAAAATAATATGCCAATGTCATCCATTTCTAACTAGAAGCGAGCAAGCGGCGGCCAGATTCTGCGCTTGCGCAAATCCACTACAAGCCTACAATCAAACTCTAGCAAAAGATTTGCCATTTTTGATTCGGACATCCATTCCAAGTGATAGAGAGGATGTTGAAGTCCCAATGAATGAAGATGCAGATGACACCGACCTTATGAATGAACAACATGAAGCTGCCAACACAGTCCAAAACTCGCAAGGACCGCTGCTCTACTCAATATATACAGCAGGTCTACCCCGCCCCAGTGAGCAACATATGGAGTATCCCAGGAAGGCGCTTCTTGCAACTTATGCGGACGACATTGCTCTGCTCTACAGCTCCAAATGCCGCACGGAGGCAGCAAGAGGAGTACAAGAATACATCAACTCACTGGCAGCTTGGTGCAAAAGATGGAATTTAAAGATTAATCCACAGAAGACCACCAACCCCTGCTTCACTCTTAAAACATTAATCGACCACACTCCACCAATACAGCTAGAAGGCGTAACTCTTGACCAACCAACAGAGGCAAAATATCTCGGCATCACCCTCGACAAGCGTCTTACTTTTGGTCCCCACCTGAAAGCTACGGCTGGAAGATGTGGCCAAAGAATGCAGCAATTGCGGTGGCTCATCAATCGAAGAAGCACCATGACACTCAGAGCCAAACGAGCTGTCTACGTACACTGTGTCGCCCCGATCTGGCTCTATGGCGTGCAGATTTGGGGAATAGCTGCCAAATCCAATTACAGGCGCATTCAGACATTGCAGAGCCGAGCAATGCCCCTGGTATGTAAGGGCTCCACTCTTCACCGTGACCTCAAGCTTCATACAGTGGAAGAGCAGATAGGAAGACACACCAGCAGATACAGTGATCGACTGACAAGACACCAAAGCTTACTCGCCAGACGACTTCTCCCAGCCAGGCCTTTGAGGCGTTTAAAAAGATTGGGTTTCGCCAAAACAATTGGCCAACTTTCTCAGGCGCCCTCATAACTATTTGAGTTCATTGCAAATCCTTTGACTTTAGCAACGGGTTAGGTCTTGTTTTTAATATTTTAATTGTGTTGGCTATGTCACTAAATTAAATGTACGGATTCCACACTTGTCCTATAAACTTTGTTATTGTTATTGTTGTTAAAAAAAAAAAGATAAAAAAAACCAATTACTACCATTCTGCTTGGAAGATCTTGTTGCAATTAAGTAGGATGATAGCAATTAATAGATGACGGTTATTAACAAAAAAAAAAAAAACAAGTTTGTTGCTTTCTGGTTGTTTGAAATTCACAGTTCCTCAATGTACAAAATGAATGAACTAAATGAAATTAAAAAAAAAAAAAACGAAAGATATTATTATTATTTAACTAGTCTTTTATTCTCTTCGCAAAACAGAACAAAATAATAAATTGTTGTTTCCTTGTCCTTGAAATGCTTAAAATAGTGAACAACCATTAAAATTTGGGTGTTTACTATTCAAAGTGATTCACATCGACTGAATTTCTAAATAAAAGTTGGGTGTTAATTTATTTATTTAAATTGCCTTGGAAAGCCAAAACATTCTCTTTTTCAGACAGTTGTTTAACCACGATTGAAATAAGACCGGCTTGTATAAAAACTGAATGAAAGGGATTTGATCAAGTATAAATATAGCTTTTGTGGTCTGTCACGCCTGCTGGAGAAAAATATAATGCCCAGAATTAGGGTGTATAAAGAAAAATTAATGGGCGTGAGAAGCTTTCAAGCGCCAGGTGTATTAACAAAAGCGAAATGAAAAGAGACATAGTGAGAGAGAGAGGGAGGGGGAGGGAGTTGATAACATCTGTTAACCGTGGCTGACTACAAAGTCCGTCAAAGTACCGGAAAGGAGTCAAAGCTGTATACCTTGGTCCCTAACTATGAACTATCCAGCTGTGCATCTACGTATACAAAGAGTTTTTGCTGCACATCTGATTCCGTTTTCATAGAAATTAAATACAAAGCTGACGAGTGTCTTTTTATAACTTGTGGCCAACTCGAACCTGCAATGCATTGCAGAGAGTTGTGAAAGTGAAGCTTCTGAAGGTCTATATACTTTTTCTCTTTCAGGTAGATTGTTTTTTTCTTAATCGTGGATTAACTGCAACAAATTAAGAAATAAGCTGGCGGATTATGATTTTCAGTATTCAGCATTCAGAAATAGACAAATCTTTGTCCCTTTACACACATACGAAATTTTGGCACACACAATTTGTTATTGGTGCTACAAACTAATTATTTAATAAAAACGCTTACAAAGTGTACTTACCGATTAAAGCTTATAAAAAATATATTGATCAATAAACAAAAATCAGATTGATACTTGCATTCCTTCAATTTTAAATATCCCACACATTTTTCAAACAAAGGAACAGCTCTTAATTTGCCTTTTCGAGTTAACTTGTTTTAACTGTTCCTCAGTTTTCAATTGTCTCTTTGCTCTACTGAAAATTAATATTTTTTACATACTGTTTTTCTGTTACCATGGAAGCTGGAATGCACTGCAGTTTTTTAAAAATAATTAATTATAAATTAGAAGAAAAAACATATATGTACATATATGCAGACTGCTTATGAAACAAAGGTTTTATTAAACTGAGTTTTTTTTCAGTTAACAGTTTCAAGCAAATGAGAAGAATGGCCGATATATTTGTTTATATTGACAATTTTCTCTGAAAACTTCATTACAATCGCATTTTGTTTCTTTGCAAGTTTCTTCATCTTAGAGCATCTCAGAGCTGGGTACAGGGTAGCTCATAGTCGATCACTTGCCTGTGCTGCGTTCTCGCTTATTATTCTCTTGTTTTGCCAGCTGAAAATGCAAGCTGTGTCGATTCTCGTACTGTCGGGTTTTAGATAGGAAAATTTCTTTGGAAAACTTTGTTGACAGCGTTTTAATGATGAGGACTAGATATCCAAGAATGCCAAGTATAAATAAATTTACTTGTAAATATCTCACTTTAAATATTGCACTTGCAACTCGCACTTGTAAAATTGAATTAAGCAAATGAACATAATATATCTATCATACTTATGTAAATAATTGAGAGTTTTTTACATTTGCATGTATTTGAAATTCTTAATATGAACTGTCATATATATTGTAATCATACTTAATTTGAATCTTAATAGATATTCGTATTTATTATAATTAGTTGGCCTTCTTAGGGACAAATGCGTTCATGCCATGAAAAAAACATGACTTTCTCGATATATCTTGTATTGCATTTGTCATACATAAAAATGACAAACGGAGGCACTTCCAACTAGAGATGGGCACGGGCCTCCTTATTAAGGCCCGGCCCGGCCCGTGCCCATCTCTACTTCCAACTCTATAAAGCATACATTAGGATTGGTCAAAGCTCGTTTTGTATACACTTTTAAGCTTAATTTAAAATAAAACAAACATAAGCAACAACAAAATTTAATGTGTTTATATTTAACCATACAACATATTTTAAATAAAAAATTGTCGAAAGCCGAAATATCATTTGAAAATCTAATTTTTTTAACTTTTCTAACTTTATTAACTATCTACAGGGCTCTGCAAGTGAATATAATCTCCGGCATGCTGAAGAAAATCTTTCCTTTTTTAATTTAATTAAATTACAATATTAATAACAATGAGGTAAGTGTTGTTTTTATTGCAAATGCTCGCTTACAATATCTAGAAAATCTTTATTCAAATGTACCACACTCGTTTATCCATTTCGCACTAAGCTAAATATTTAGTTTGCTGAATAATGTCTACAAATGAAGTCAGCAGGAACTTTAACAAAAGTCAGCCAAAATAAATTGTAATGGAAAAAAGGTGTTGGGATACATTTATGATATCTTTATCGTACTTTCTTCTCATGCATACACCCAACATGGAGGACATTCCTACCTACACACACACAAACACGCAACGACATCTCAATTTTTTTTTTTGCCTTTCTGCCTCTCTCGCTCTAACTGGTAACGTCTAGGTTAACACGTTTCATGGCACACAGTGCAAAAATTGAGTTTACGCCTGGCAAGCAAACTTAAGCTGTCATACACATGCAACAGACCGTGTGTGTTGGTGTGTGTATTGTGGTGTGTGTTGGTGTTGCTGTATGTGTGTTTGCTTAACGTTGCCACGCGACAACTTGTTGCACGTCTCATAAAGGCGAAAAGCGACGAAGTCAAGAACGAAAACGGAATGAGATAGGTTGATTTCACAGTCAGCCAGAGAATGTGTGTGTGGGTGTAGTGTGTGTGTGTGCTAGAGATGAGCACAGGTCGGAGTTGTCTTCAGCTCGATCTGACATTGAAACACGATAACAATAGAGACAACACAACAATAAATGCAAAGTACGAGTACACATGAAAAACTAACTAAAAACTAAAACGAATTTTCGATCGAATTTTTTCGATTAACTGTTAGGGTCACTTAATCACATGGGGGTTAATTTAAAAGTAACTAAATTTTACAAGAAAGCATTTGATCATAATTGTTATGCTCAGCTTTAAGGGATATTATCGTGACCAATTTCAAAATGCATTTTAAGTTTTAACTTTTTGCAGCAGGAATTTTTTTATGGGAATTGACAACAACAACAATACACACCGAAAATGAATAATTGACTCCCTGAATAATCAAAATATACTGTTCTATATTGTGCTCAAATATTCATGTGCTATAATTTATGACTCCAGCAGCTGTGTTGTTGTAGATTTTGTTGTACTAGAACTAGATTCAATTTTGAAATAATAAAAAACAAGTACAAATACTTTTGTAGCAGCGCGTTTATACTAATGTTTTAAATACATAGTTACTATTTTGTAAAAATGTCAAAAAAATGAATAGGAATCTTTGGCATAATTTAATTTTTTCCTTGCCCGAGTGCATCTCTAGTTTGCACACACACACACACACACACAGAGAGAGAAGCACACACAGACACACACAAAGACAAAGAGGTAAAGTATATATTTAGCAATTGGGCTCCAGCCCAATTTCAATTTCAATCTCACAAATTTGTTTAATTAACAAAGTTTTATTTCACAGGCGAACAAACCGGACCACTTTATGGCTGCTCTTGCGCAAAAGGATCTTTCCCAGCGGCTGTCCGAATCCCTCAAACTGCTGATAGACATGCAGGCCACGCACCACCGTTGCATGCACCACACCGCACAGCCGCTGGGCGGCATAGGGCGTGGCCGATTTGTTGGCCGCATGCAACTCATCGACGGACACGGTGAACTCTTCACTTGGATTCCAGATGCAAAAATCGGCATCGTAGCCCTCAGCAATGCGTCCCTTGAAGCTCGAAAGACCGCAGAGTTGAGCCGGCTGCCAGCACATTAGACGATGCACATCCGATAAGCTGAGCTCCCGTTCCAGTTGCATGCCACGTGTCCACACAATGGGCAGACTCAGCTGCAAGGCACTGATGCCCGGAAAGGCATTGATGAAATTACCACGTCCTCGTCCATAGGTCTGACAACGTGCTCCGGGCGTTGCCGCCGAATGATCGCTGGCTATTTGTTGCACAGAGCCTTTGGGGCACAACAGTGCCTGCCACAAGGCCGCCTGATTGCTGCGCTCTCGGATGGGTGGCCAGGTCTTGAACTCCGTGCCACAATCGGGCACTTGCTCCGCACAAAGTGACAGGTAATGTGGACACGTCTCCGCTGAAAGTTGTGCCCCCTGTTGCTGGCATTGCTGCAGCAGAGGCAACGTCACCGCCGAACTGAGATTCATCACGTGGAAGCGACGCTGTGGACGCGACGCCGCCAGCTCACAAATCAACTGCATCGCCGAGAGTTCCATGGCGGCGGGTCGTGTGTGCAGGAAACTCGCATAGGTTTTTGTTGAGGATTCAGACTCGGATTCAATTACTTTCAGCTGCATAGGCTCTTTAATAGGCAACTCCGCATGGAACTGTAAGAAGAGCAAATTGAAAAATCAACTCAGCAGCTACACTCAGAAATATGTGGAACAAATCATCCTACAAAAAGAAAGTTCTTAATTCCCGTTTCGCTCTAGAATTTGTTGAAATTGATTCGGTTTGTTATTTTCGTACTTTAAGAGTGAATCGCTCTTGAAATCAAGAACATACATATACATTTAATTAGACTGTATCGCTCTGAAATATAAACAAGCTTAATTCTGATCAAAAAATTCTCTATACGTGTAACTCGGGTTCGTCTCCCAAAACAAGTTAGTAAAATAATAAATCAAGACTTTTAATTCTATTTTTTTTCTACGTTATTTCTTATAATTCCCCAATAGTTCTAGCTTTTCTGTTATAAAGAGAATATTAAATAGGATAACAGTCGAGCTTCTATAACTCGAACTAAATCGAGTGTCATTGGCGTAAACAAAACTTGACAAAATGAATTCCATTAGTCGAAGTCTCCATAATTGGAACTTATTCTTTGGATAATGGTGATTCGAGTTAGGAAAGTTTGACTGTATTTCGGTATTCAGTCTTCATTTGTTAGTACAGCAACCGAAAGTTTTTGACACCCACGCTGATGATTTTTACTAGGACATTTTGAGGACATTTTATGTTGACGACTACAAATGCATAACATCATTAATTATACGTGTTTAGATCCAATATTGAGCACAAAACATCTTAATAGAAAAACTATTCGTTTTTAGACTAAAGACATATGGCAGTAAATTAAGCCTAATACGGGAATATATCGAGCACCCAAAATTCTTAAGGCAATGATATCAAGAATTTCAAGACCACTTCGCTATGGTAAAAAAGTCCGATATTTGACATTAATTCAAATTTTTTGTTTATCAGTATTAATTGAATTTCTGACCTTTGAAATTCTTGATTAAAGTTCGAACGTGCTGGATTTTTCTCACAGTGTAAATCAATAATTATTTGTTACCGCTATAACCGCTTCCGTTTCAGCTGCGTCTTCCAGATGCTGGAGCGCCTCTTTCAACTGTGCCTCGTTGACGGCCGCAAATTCGGCTCCGACGGGCGGTGCGCTGTCGCAGAGTGTGCACTGTAGTCCCATGACGCCGGCGGCGAGCAGCGGCACCAGCTGATCCTTGTTGTCGGGCACGAGGCCACCCCAGAAGCCCACGTCCACGTATATCTTGCCGCGAGCTATTGACGTCTTTGCCTTGAGCGCCTGCACGCTTACCGTGGTGGGCGTGGCATTGCTGCGGACGATGTGGACGGGACGGGACTGTAGAAAGGAGGAGCAAGGAGCAAGCAGCGAGGAGCGAAAGAAGCCGACGCGTCGTTACTCACGTTGGTCGATCGATAATCGTTGTGAAGCCTCCAGCAGCTGCCGCCTTTGTCGCCGTTGCAAATCCCTCCCAGTCCTTGCGTCCCGGCTCATTGATGTGCACATTCGTGTCAATCAGTCCCGGCATCAGCAACAGATCCCCAAAGTCATAGACTGCCTCCGATTCGGTATTATATAGGTAGGTGTTCACCTCCTGTGGCGTCCGGAGCACTGCAAGGACAGACAACAATTTAAATAAATGGATAAAGTTGAATTCGATTTTATACCAAGTTAAATTTATGGCTTATGCAATATTTAAATCTTTTCCATCAATGTGTGGTCCACAAATATCCACAGATGGACGGGTTTGGAAAGGTTGCCAAATTGTTGCAAGTGATCTTTACAATAACATCTACAACAAACACAACCTCAGGAGTTATCAAATGAAGCTTATAAATTAATAGCTGCTGTTAGTTGCTATCGTTGACAAAGTAGCTGAAAACACTTCGCAAAACATAGCAGAAAGAGCGCGTTTTTTACGGTTTTTTATGATAATATACTTATATTCTAAAATATATGCAAGTCACATAAATCACAATATATCTAAAACTTTTATTAAAAATCTATAAACAAGCGGAAAAGGCTACAGTTGAGCGCCCCACTATAGGATACCCGTTACTTAGTTCAATTTGTATACATAAAATATATTTTTCAGTGCATACTTTTAGGCAACAACATTGCTTAAAAAATTAAATTGGCTATTACTACTGTTCTGTTTGGCCGATCTTGTTACGATTTAGTAGAATGATGGCTTTTAATATCGTAGCAGATAACATTCATTAGAAAAGAATCGTAATATCTTCAAAACTGTGAGTGTGGTGGTTGTTTGCGACTTGCGGAGGAAACGGGCATGGCAAAAATTTTAAACAAACGACCTGCGTGGGGTTTATAGAAATCTGTGTGCCGTATTTGGTTGCTCTAGCTCTTAGGCCGGGCGCACACTGCACTATAGGTCAAATGGACCCTTTTTCTGATATAAATTAGTTTTGTAACAGTATTCAAATTAACAAACTTTTCTAACATTCCTATTAGGAATACATTGAACTGTATTGTTGCATACCAGAAATGTTAACATTGCATTCTGATTTTAAGTTATCAGCTGTTAAACATGCAGCTCATAAATTGTGCAAATATTTTGGTTGAAGCTCAAGTGGCTCTAGATTTTTTAAATTGATATTTTTAATACAAATTATAATAAATAGTGAATTATGTGGTTTTTACAACTTTGCTGTTGGTATTGTTCGTGTTGTCTGTAGTAAGTGGGAAGAGTTTTAAAAAAAATGTCAGCACTTGTCAGCGAACTGACTATATACATGTTGTAGAGTAATACCTTGTGAACTCATAACAGTAAGTTTATTTGTCACTTTTAGTCACTTCTTCCAAAGTTTAAATGTTTGCTCTCTGATAAGATCTGAAACTACAGTCGAACTTCCCTAACTCGAACTTCCCTAACTCGAAGTCTCTCTAACTCGAACAAAATCGAGTGGCAATACTAGGCAAATTTCATACAATTCTACTTCCCTAACTCGAAGTCTCCCTAACTCGAACTTTTTCGTGGATAATGGTGATTCGAGTTAGGGAAATTCGACTATATAAGCTCAGCTGAAAGTTCAGCTTTCAGCGGTAAGTGTGCGCCCGGTCCAATAGGCTCTGAGATTTAGGATCTCACACGGATGGACAGACGGACATAGCTATGTTGAATCGGCAGTTGACGCTGATCAAGAATATATATATACTATACTCGCAGATGCTTCCTTCTTCCTGTTACATACATTGCAAACAAAGACAATATACCCTTTTACTTAAAAAAAATTACAAAACAAATAACTTAAAATAAATTTAATGGTTGTTTTTTAAATTTTAAAGTGAATTTTATTAATTTCAACACATTCTTAGCTTTATAAAATGCAGATACATTTTTATTTTTTTAAGTGCAAGATTCAGGAGCATTAATAATTGGATCTGCCTTTAAGAACATGCCACTAAGTATATGAATATTGTTTGCTATCAAAATAATAAAAACATTTTAAGGGTGCTGATAAAATAAATTATAGGTGGACTTCAATTATTCTCCATTTCATGCAGTGGCTTAGATATAGTATCTCTTTTAACAAATTATATAATTATCAGCGTGCCGCTTGTGTACTCATCAGAATCGATGGATTTGGACTAATTTTTTCGCTGTCAGGGTACTCCGAAGTCGTCCTCTCTCAAATTGTTTATGTTTTCTATTTATGTAATTTGTGAGTACAGGGTATAAATACAAACAAGTGTCATAAATACAGACACATAAACAAACATACTTGTGTTATAAATATAACTTGTAACACAAGTTCTAAGTTTAGATATTCAAAATATATCGTATACGTTTGTTATACGTAATAATTTGCAAAAATTATAGTAAAAGTCAGCTAAGAAATAATTGAACATTTAAGTGTTTCGATCTGTCACTTACCACGTCTTATGATGCCCTCGGTGTCCACGACGATGCCTCCATGAAGCGTCGTCTCTTGGTTGCCATCGCCCAGGAAAATACGCCGGCTAAGAAAAAGTAAGTCCATCGAAGCGATTCTACATTCAAGAAAAGCCAGCAGACAACTGAAAACTAAATAAGTTTCTCATCTATTTCTGTACAGATCGAGAAAATCTGCACTTTTTGATCTCCCTCTTTTTGTGCCTGCGTCACTCTTTCTCTCTCACAGTGCTTGTTTATCTTAACTTTTAAAGCTCTTGCAACGACAATTTGATAAATCTTAAAAAAATTGCCATTCATGTGTTTTGCTGTGTGTGTGTGTGCGTGTGTGTGTGTGTGATTGTGTGTGAGTGCTACCAAATTTTATTTTCTGTTTGTTTTGAATTTTTTGGTTCAAGTACTTTTTGTGCTTTTTCCTTTATTTTGGGTGCGTTTCTTTCCATTTTCCATTTGGTGGCGCTACCCAGCGGAAGCTTTTTGGCTGTTACGGTAAATTGTGCCATTTTGTTGTTGTGGTAGTTGTTGTCGTTATTGTTGTTGTTTATTGTGGCTGTTGTTGTTGTAGTCGTAGTTGAGTTGTAAAAGTTAAAGGCAAAGCGAAGGCAAAAGGCGCAAAACGGAACCGAAACCAAAACCGAAACAGAAACTGAAACCGAAAACAAGAACGAGTCGAACAATGCGAATACACACAAAATACGAATTCTGCACGTGTGTGTATCGGTGTGAGTGTTTGTGAGTGTGTGTGTGTGCATGGGTGTGTGCCGAATGCATAGAAATAGAGCCGAATGCCAACATGAAGTTCTACTTGTTGTTGCCGCCGCTTTAAGGCTGTCGGCACTGTTGCGTCTCTGCTGGCAGATACACACACACGTACACACACACACACACATACACACACACACACCAACAGTACGGTATATGGCCATGTCCTTAACACTAACACCAGCATACCGATGGGGCTGCAACATCAGCAGCAGCAGCAGCACCAGCAACAGCAACAAGCTAAAATACAGGCATCCCCTCATCTCTCATCTGACGGCTCCGCAGCAAAGCTGAAATTGAAGCGATTTGAGTTCGAGACGCCATCCTCGTACTCGTACTTGTCCTCGTCCTTGCCCTCGGCCTCGTCTCCGCTTCCTCGACCTCGACCTCGTCCTCGTCATCGTCACCGTTATCGTCCTCGGCTGTGTTAAATCGTCTCGTCTCGTCTCGTCGCGACTCGACGCAGTGGCCATCGTTGGTCGCGTCATTCTCGTGCTCATCGTCGTCGCTGCTGGCCGCAGAACTCGGAGCTGGCGTTGCTGAGCGACGCATCCACAACTTTACTCTGCTCTGAGCAGCCTCGCGACAACCAGTTGAAGTTCTTCAGACGGCATTTCGACAAACATCAGTTTTCAATCTCAAATTATAATAATAATAATAGTTTTCCAAAATTTACCAAAGAAAAAAAAAAAAAAAACAAATCAAAAAATTTTTTCAAGTCAATCGCATAAAATATTAAAAAAATTTTGAATTGAAAGCTTTTAGGCAAAAGACAAAATTAGCAGTGTACTATTCAAGTTTAACGGTTAATCCTCAAAGTGATTTTTTTCCCAACGGTGAGCGCACAATTTCAAATTGCATTTTTTTCCATCTGTGTATTGCTGTCAATGTTTACATTGACATAAATGATCTAATTTTTTTAAATTTTTTTTAATACTATTTTATGGCAATAAATAAAATTATTTGCCAAGTGACAAAAATAACAAATATACAAAAAAAAAATAAATAAAAATAAACAAATAAAAATAGATAATATAAAACAAAAGAAACGATACGAAAAATTGATTGCATTAAAGACATATACATATCTATATATCCGTATGTATTTTAATTTTCACAAATATTTTCCCCCACATTTTATTACAAAACGGTTTTTTATTGACTTTGTGACGCTGTGAATTTCAATCATAAATGAATTTTAAGCACTTGATAAATGCGTGCGCGTGTTTCTTTTTTTTGTGTGTTTGTGTCTGTGTTTAATCTCCTTTTTTTAAGTACTGAATGCAGCTTCACCAAATTAGAGTCTGTTGCCTTGTTGTAAGCTAATTTAAAGCTTTTATTGGTCACATTCTGCATTAGCCTGCCAGAATTCATTTTAAAGTATTAATGATCAGGACAATTATTAATAATACATGTGTAATGTAATTCAATATTCTTATGTACAAATCCCGATTTCAAAAAGACTCCTTTATAAAAATAATTGTATAATTAAACAAAGAAATTTTAATAAATTCCATTATAAAAGTCATCTTCAGAAACGATTTTTTAATTCACACAAAAACCTCAGATCAATGTATTTCGCAGTTTCTTTGACAAATATATTAGCCTGCATTTCATTGGCGAAAAACAGAGCGTCCATTGAGTAAATTGGCCGGAAGACCGTGTAATTGCTTTGACATTCAATGCAATTATAGTGGACATTTTGTAATATTTTTCTTCGTAAACAAAAACATATTTGGTGAATACCTTTATTACTTTTGCGATTCATACAGAATGCAATATTTAATTATTTTGTTTGACGCCTTTCGGGCATATTGAAAAGAGCACCATAAAAAAATGAAAATTCGTGCAAATAATATGTATGTACATGCATATGTATATGTACGACATGTTAAAATGTAATATATTTCATTTGTGATGATATTGATTGTATATGATGAACGGCGGATGGGAAAAAGGAATGACAAAATTTACAGAGCCGCCGGAGGGCGACGCAAAATTGTTGACAGCTTTGTAAAATATTTACATGCGATTCGACTGAGAGGCAGTAATAAAATCGAAAACAATTGAAATGTCACCTAATATGGGACCAACTGGCAAAACAAGGATACATGCCTACACATGTGTTTGTACATACATACACGCACACACAGATAATATTTGACAACTAATTAAGACAAGAATTCCATTTGCAGTCGAGCAGTCGAAGCCCTCGAAGGCAAAAGGTTTTATATGCGAGAACGAGTTAATACAACTGGCATTGCCTTTGGGCATATCAAATATGCGATTGTGCTTTTGTAACTCTTTTTGCCAATGCAATTTCGAAATTATTGCGAAATTGCAATTCAGAACATGCAACAGACTTTTAAAATGGCAGCATACTTATTGTAAAAAAAGATACGGATGGATGAGATGGAGGGGGTGGAAGTGTGGAAGTTGCGAATTATTTGATAATAGCTTGGCAGTGGGAAATGCACACGAAATCGTTTCTCATTACCTCAGTTATTCGCCGCATGTACAATAAATGCTATTTTATTGCCGCGCCAAAAAGTATGCAACACATACGCGCACATGCCGGTGGACTATGGGGTAAATAAGTAATTTTTATGGCAAAAATTCAACATCACAAGTCTGTCAACTAAAAAATATGGAAGCAATATATTGTATATAGTATTTTGAAGTTGATCACTTGATAACTGGAATTTGGAATTCACAATTTTTGAAAAAAAAACAATATTTAACGACAAATAAAAGTAGTTGACAACATATTATCAAAAATGTAACATAAAATATAACAAACAAAATTTTTTTAGATTTAACTACTAAAATTATGCATCAAATTAAAAATTGATAAAAAAAAAATAAAACAATTCCAAATAGCTACTGACTATAAATGATGAATATTTTCATTTATTTACAGTAATTTTGAAAGAGCGAGAATTAAATCAATATTCTTTCTAAGCATCCATATTTATAGGATTAATGATTTGTCAGAGCTGAAAAGTTGTAAAGTGTTGCTAGTAATTACTCAATAATTTGTGGGAGAATCAATAAACAATTGTTTTACCATAGTGCGGTCTCTGTATAGGTGTGGGTGGCTGGGTGTGTGTCTGTGTGTGTGACAGTTGTCGAAAGTGATTTATAAACGATTTAATTCGTTGCTGCTTCAGCTTCAGCAACAACTACAACAACAGTTGCTCTCTCGTTACTGTTTAATTTTTTGTTGCAGTTGAGCTGTTTGTTGCTGCTGTTGCAATATTCACAAAATTAATTGCCTGTTAAACATTTTGCAAGTACCAAAAGCCAATTCAGTGAGCTCCCGGCCGTGGTAAGTAAATTTTACGATGCAAACCAAAAAAAATAAAAATAAATAAATAAAAAAAGGGGACACAAACTGAGCAGGGTCGGCAGCATGGCAGATAAGTAAATAATAATGAAGAATAATACAAGCAGCATAAAAGTAATAAAAATAAAAGGCAAAAATAAAAGACAAAATGAGCCAAACAGCAACAACAGCACAGAGAAAGAGCGATAGAGGAAGGAAAAGAGGGGCAGAGGGCGAGGGCGAGGGAGAAGCAGCTAACAAAAGTGTCAAATAAGCAAACATTTAATTTTGATTTATTATTAATTTTCACGAGGCACGTACACAAATGCGTGTGCCCACTGTAGCTATTATTGTTTTGGTTTCTGCTGAGTTGAAAGCCAGATAATATGTTTATTTTGATTTTGCTTTCATTTTGCTGTTCTTGCTCTTAAAATAGGCACAAATAGATAGGGGCTTCAAATGATTGTAATTACTATTTTCCATTAGTTGAGAATTTGGCAGGCTCACCAACAAAAGCATTGGCTTAAACAGGAAGCGCAACAAAAAGTAGTTAACACACACACTTACGCATTTCCGTATATTCACACTCACACACACACACAGCGACAAAGACAAAAGTGTAGCACATAAAAAAGGGGCAGATAAAAACAACAAAAAAAACAGAGAGCGTGGCAGAGGAAGGGGAGAAAGAGAGAGAGAGAGAGAGACAGGGAGAGAGGGAGAGGGAAAAGCATCGCATGAAAATGAAAGTGGCGCAAAGTTGTGCAAAAACGTGCGTTTATTTGCGTAAAAACTTGGCATGTCCTTTGTCGCCAGTCCCCGTTACTTCTATGCTTCTGCAGCTCTTCCCTCAACCCTCTCCACAAAGTTTCCTCGTTCCACGTACCTGGTATTTGCACAGTTTGGAGCATTTTCTCTCGAAAGATGTGGCGCCTGTTTTGGGTGGTACTTGAGGCCCACTGTCACCCATTCTTGTCCACCCCCCTCCTTTCCTCGCGCTCTTTCTGTCGCTGCCTCTATCTCTGTTGTGTGTATTAGTGTGTTAGCTTTAATTTTGGTTCCTAGAAAAAAGTTTTAATCCCGCTTTTGTATCTTTCGGGCAGCTGTAGAATCGCCCAACAAGTTTTTGCCTCTTGCTTTTGGCTTCCTTTTATCGCTGCCTTTTTGTTTTATATTTATTTTTATATCGTCATTGTCGTTGTCGTCTTCGTCGTCGTTCTCGTTCTCGTCTTTGTCTTTGACATATCTTTTAATGATGCTCGCCAGCTAGATACAAGGCTTTAATTGTATTGATTAAATGCTTAATTGTGCTGCGGACCAAAAAAACAAAGAAGAACAAAACAAAAAACAGAAAGACATAGAAATAAGAAATATAATAACAAAAAAAGTAAAAATGAAAAAGAGAATGAAAAGGTAAAGCCAACATTTAATTGTTATTAACAAGCGTGCATTAATTACTATGATAAAAACGAAAGAAAACGTAACGCAAACGCAATGCACGGACGTTCACTATAATTAGTCAGCTAGACGCTCAGGTGTTTAATTAAAACTAATAGAGTCGGGGCGAACCGAACCAAACCGAACCGAACTGAAGACAGCCAAGCTAGCACAGGTAGCGAACAATTTAAACGAGAAACAATTAACGGCTGTGACATAAAAGTCCCGGCGACAACAAAAGCACTAACAAAATTACAATAACATTGCAAGCAACAACAATAATAACAAAGAAAAAACAATGACAAGACAACAACTAACAACTAACTACAACAGCAACAACAACAACAACAACAACAACAACATTGCATTTTATGGATGCTAAAGATTCCGTAGCTGAGAGTTTATGAAGTGTGGCAACTTCTGCTTCAGATGCCATTTGCTTAGCTCTGTTCAATTCCCTTCAGCTAACCTCCTTGTCTTCTGTCTCTCTCTGTCTCTCCGTCTGTCTCTCCGTCTCACAGTCTGTCAGTTTGCGCTGTCCTTGTCCTTGTGGTCACAACAGCTGTATGCTCGGATGTACTCTGTTTTCTCCATGTTTGTCGTTGTCGCCTGTTTCAGTTGACAGCGGACGCTTGTGACTTTAATGTAATTAGCTTTTAGCATTGGCTTTAACATTAACATTTACATTAACATTAACAAAAACATAAATATTTGCTACAAAATTGGACTGTTATTATTACTTAATTACATCGCTTTCCAGCAAAACAATGAAAACAATAATTATTCATTCATAATTGTGAGCTGGAGGCATACAATTCTTAGCGTAAAATTATTTGAGACAATTACAATTTGACAGCTGGCAATTATTAGGTTAACTGTCTATGTATATATTATATACATAATCAAATATATATTTTTTAATTATTTCGAATTTTGTATTGAGAAACCAACTTCCTTAAGTAATTAACACTTCAAATTGACAGGCGGAAATTCTTTTGACGCAAATGTCTGATTCACTCAGAACATTATCCAGCACTGTTCTGCTAAAAATTACAGGGAAGAGGGAAGTTCGAAGGGTAATTCGCAGGAAATGTAAAGGAATTTTAAAGGAAATTCGGTCAAATCTTTCGGATTGAAATTCGCAAAAAAAAAGTGAATACCGGAACAGGCCTGAATAATTTTCGGTGTCGATATATCTTTTTACATATGCATATCCATATTTATAAAACTCTTTGTTCTGACTGACTGACTGAGAATCAACGTGTAGGCCAAACGGTAAAGGATAGAAAGCTGAAATTTTCACACAACAGAGATAATTAGAGGGTGTTTTGCGAAATTCGACCTGTAAGTGGGTCGAATTCGGGGTCAAAGTTCATGAAATTGTTAGTATGGAAAAATTTCGTTTTGACTATTTCGCCAAATTTACATTTTTCCGCCAAATTTAGCTTTTTTTCGCCAAATCACTAAATCTGACTTTTGGCCAAAGTTCAGTTGCAAGGGAAAAACATTAAAACCGCGGACACCGGAAGTTAAATATTTCCGTTTTTTACATATCTTAAACCGGACAACTAAAGAACATCCTTTCAGCTCTGCGAGCGAAGCGAGCCGGAGGTTGGCGAGTGAAGCGAGCAGGGGGCGGAGGCCCCTATTTTTGAATATGTGTCACAGACAAAATAATATCTCTCAATTTAAGGAATACCAACATTACAATTGCTATCAAAATCAATTTGTGAAACACACTTGATAAACAGAATTTAATCGCAGATTTGGTGATTCATTTTGAAGCTTATTCAAAAAATAGTGTCGTATTTACTTGGGAAATAAAAGCAAAATCTGGCGTAAATGCTCGCTGCTCGAATAAGCTGGGAACAGCACTATTAAAATATTTATGCACATGTTCATCTGTTTTCTCCACTTCAGAAACGCCCCCGCTTTAAATATTTAATAGCCTTCTGTTTTGGCCATAACATAAAAATACTTTCAACTTGCTCCTTAAGGTGATGTCAATTGAAATGGAAAGTGCAATTCAGAGCAGACCTCTCTGGGAAATTAACTACCCAAAAGTGGTTTGGCTTATTGCCAATATCAATATCAACAAAGTGCATGCAATTATTGCATAACTGTTTGGGTGCTTATATGTATATATGTAAGTACATATATGTACATACATATCTATACATATGTCACATTTATGTTTATACACACATATGAGGTGTGTTTGCAATGAATATTTTTCAAATTGCATTCTTTGAAGTCAATGCAGAACAATGAATGGCATTTTAATGAAGCTTGCGACCGCTGAGAACAACTACAAAATCAATTCTTGATTTAACTCTCAACTTGCAACATGGAACATGCAACTTGCATCTGGACATTGAAAGTACATTAATGCTTAGCTATGCAATTGCCATTCCCATTGCCATTGCCATTGCTATTGCCATTGCTATTGCCATAGTCATGGCTTTGGCTATAGCTTAGACTCTGACTCTGACTCGGACTCAGACCCTGGATATTGCCGCAGAGCACAAAGCTGGCACAAAATCTCATTACGTTACGTAACGTCACGTCAGGCGTGTGCTACGTGTTGGACAACAATGTCCACAGTGTCTATCGATGTCGTTGCCATTGCCGTTGCCGTCTTTCATATGCGTGTTCAGATTGCTGAGCTAGTCAAAAATTGTGCTAGCAACTTTTCTACTTCTATTTAGTCGCTTCCTCATACCCATACTGATTTCCTTTCTCTCGTACCTACTCTTCCTACGCTTTTGCTTTTATTGTTTTCTTTTTGTCTCTGTCGCTGCCTCTGATTCATTTCCCATTTTTTTTTATACCCTGTACCCCATAGAAAGGGTATTGAATGGGATGCATCTGAAAATCCTATAAAATATTCATTCACATCATCAAGGCCAAAGTTTATCCAGTTTAATTTGCCTCCCTCTAAATTTGTTCTGAAATAAGTTTGTGGATTTAAGATACTGCCTAAAAAATTAGAGAGTATGAAATAAATGCTTTATTTGTATCTTGAAAATTCCATTACTATTGCATTATACTCATATTATAAATCATTCAACAGTTTTCTGTTGAGTGAAGCAGACGAAAGCGAAAGAGTCGAAATTATCGATGCTGTGCTTTGCTTAAGACTACACTAGTTTACAAAATACAAAAAAATTTTTGCTTTTCATGTCTGAGTGCACTTTTCTTATGGACTTTGGCCCACTAAACACGAAAATCGCACGTAAAAATTTTTTTATGGTAGCGTTTTCGAAATATTCATGTTTTTTCAAATTATCGAAGTTGCTCTCACATTTTAGAGTATACCACGAGATACAATTAACTGATGTGGTTAAAAGAGCACTCAAATTAAAGGCAACTTATCTCTTTACAACTCTCTCTCATATAGCTTTGAGATCGGCTTAGTAGTTCAGAAGCTAGCGACTTTTAAAAGATTCAAAATCCGGATTTTTTGTGAATTTTGGGTCTCGACAGCTCACAAATTGCCCTAGAAAAAATAGATATCGCCAAGGTAAAATTATTTTTAAGAGTTTAACGTATAGCCGACACTGTTACGAAGAAAATGGGCTATTGCTTTTGAGAATCTATGGATAAATCGCGGATATATACGCTTTTCAGTGAAAGAATATAAATCATCTTTTTAACGATTTTTTAGTTTGGTTTGTATGACAGCTATATGATACAGTGGTCCGATTTAGTCCAAACTTTGTCAGGATGTATGGGATCATAACATATGCTGATTGAGTAAGATTTGTTAAGATATTTCAAGCAACCAAAAAGTTTTTCATGCTAAGACTTGGTTTTCGACTGATCGTTCCTATGGCAGCTTTATGATACAGTGGTCCGATTAAGTCCAAATTTGGTGAGGATGTAAGGGACCATCCCAGATGCTGATTCTGCAAGTTTGGTTGAAATATCTCCAAAACCAAAAAATATTTTTGCACTAAATCTTTATTTTCGATCAATATTTCCAATGGCAGCTGTTTTTTGCGAAAAACTTTTTTGTTGCTTGAAATATCTTAACAAATCTTACTCAATCAGCATATGTTATGATCCCATACATCCTGACAAAGTTTGGACTAAATCGGACCACTGTATTATATATCTGCCATACAAACCAAACTAGAAAATCGTTAAAAAGATGATTTATATTCTTTCACTGAAAAGCGTATATCTCCGCCATTTATCCATGGATTCTCATAAACAGTTGCCTATTTTCTTTGTTACAGTGTAAGCTTTACGCTAAATACTCAAAACAAATTTTACTTTTGCGATATCTATTTTTTTTAGAGCAATTTGTGAGCTCTCGAGCTCAAAAAATCACAGAAAAACAGGATTTTGGAACTTTTAAAAGTCGCTAGCTTCTGAACTACTAAGCTGATCTCAAAACTATATGAAAAAGTTGTAAAGAGATTAGTTACCTTTAATTTGAGTGTTTTTTTGACCGCATCGGTAAATTAGATCTCGTGGTATACTCTAAAATGTGAACAACTTCGAAAAATTTGGAAAAACCTGAATATTTCAAAAACGCTTCCATAAAAAATTTTTAAGTGCGATTTTCGTGTTTAGTGGGCCAAAATCCATAAGAAAAGTGCACTCAGACATGAAAAGCAAAAATGGCTGTAAACTAGTGCTATTAATAGTATCGAAAATATAAAAATTTAATTGCGGAGATCTTAAAGGGAAAAATATGTGTGAATAATAAGAGCTAAGCAAATTTTAGTGTAAAATAAAGTTAAGTAAAGTGGGACCTCTGTGACATGCTGCATAATTTAGACTATTGATAGTATCAATTAGCTTGCATTTAAAGATCTGGTATTAAAACTGTTATCCATAAAATCGCAAGGGCTTACTATTGATAGCTTAAAATAATTTTCCAACTGATCAGCACTGAAGACTTCAAGATAATGAAGAAGTGAGCTTTTTTGAGGCACACAGAAAAAATAGTTCGGCATTCGGGTTTGGATCCCAATCGGTGAAATTGATATTTTTTTCTTTTGTTTTAAAATACTTGATTCAAGCTGTATAAAATATTTTTCATTAAAATCAAATGTTTTAGGATTTTTTTTAAACAATTATTTTTTAATAATTCTATTTTAATTTAACAATAAAATACATATTCAAAAATTACATGCTAAAATCAAGAATTTCAAATTTTTTTCTGTGTATGCATATAGTCATGTGTATGATTCAACCATAGGATATTTTCTGTTCGATCATTTAGCAAACTTTGCTCAGTTTTAACTTGTTTTCTTTGTTTCCTTGCGTCTCTTGCATAAGCCAATAAGCTCGTATTAAACTTAAGCGAGCAGCTTACTCAGCTGGGCAGTAACTAAGTTAGAGGGAGTACTGTACGTACAAAAACACATGCATATATATGGCAAGCTAGAAGTTGGGGAACGGGTAAATGGGGTTAAAGAAGGGTAGGTATAGGGTGAGGGGAGGTGGAAGGGGGGTTGGCTCTTCTCATTCGCCTTTCACATTCGCTTTGTCTTTTGCTTGTGCTGGGAATTTGCTAAATTACATGCGATTTATTAAGCTGTCGTTGTTGTTTTTCCGTTGCTTTACTCTTTTTTTTGTTTTTTTGTTTGTTGCTTGCTGTTTGTTGTTGTCCTTATTGTTGTTGGCATTGCGGCTATTAACTCGAAATGAAATTGCAAGCAGTAAACACAGCAAAGGCAACGACAACGGCAATGGCGATGGCGATGGCAATGCCAATGGCAACAGCAATGGCAAAAACGCCTCCATAGACAAATACATAACTACACGTTGCAATTATTTGCTTTGGCACTCGTTGCCATTGCTATTACCATTGGCTAACACGGGGAA
Organism: Drosophila recens; assembly: GCA_037043495.1. Lineage (NCBI taxonomy): Eukaryota > Metazoa > Arthropoda > Insecta > Diptera > Drosophilidae > Drosophila > Drosophila recens. Next base: position 26,823 of record JBAMBJ010000602.1, read on the forward strand.
CTCTGCCAACCCTTCCCCATCACCCACCATCCGACACATTGGCAGGTGTCTGACATAAAAATTCCATAAAATGAATGCGGCAAACAGAAGCAGAGAAAGAAGGCGTCTGCGAGAGAGGCAACCACAGTTTGCTGCCGATTAAAAAATTGAAATTAATTAACTTAAATGCTAACGATTTGTTTGGCTAATTGAAATAATGCACTTATTCAAATGATCTACATAATTTATTCGGCAATGAGAAAAAAAATGCATATTCACATGATACACGTTAACATACATATCTGGCGGACATCATATTTATTGATATGTTAAATTTAGCATAATACCGAAATCATATTCAATTCAGCAGAGAAATATTTACTAAGCAGCATTAATTGGGACTCATCCCTCGTTTGTTTGACTACTGTTTCAGTTAAATAAAGTTTGTTTAATAATGACATTAGTTGAAGACACAAGAAATTAGTTTATCTAACTTTTAGAATCTGTTTACATTAGTAAATTAATGGAATTTTCATAAGTTTTATCATTTCAAATATCAAATGTCTGTTTAGTTATCAAATGGAAATTTTAACTGATGTGTTAGTTTTTTTTTTTATTTAATGATGATTAGCTAAAATTGTAGTCTGATTGTGTTTATTTACTTAGTTATTTACCACTTAGAAAAATGTTCTTTCTTAGGTTTGCTGTTTTATTGACCGGAAGTCTAATTAATATACTAATTGAACAAAAAGTCATTAGGCTTTTTTTCTTGGCTTATTGCAAAGTTCTTTGTCCGCACACAAAAGTGTAAGCATTTCAAAAATGCCACATAACTAAGAAAGTCAACTCTTCCATTGAGTTGACATCATTTCGATTAGTGTTTGAACCCTTTTTTTCGGACCTGGATCTGGGTTTAGGTGCATTTGGGCTTAGGTCTGGAGCGCCGGATGTCCGAATATCATATTCATGATTCTGACTTTGACTTATTTGGGGAGAAGTCCTCGCAGGATATCCTGAGTTGCGACATTAAAGAAACGCGTTAAGTGCTGGACAACTGAAAACACACACACGCACACCCATTTATATATACATATGTACAAATATACAACGATGTAAACTGTGATTCAAATTGTTCATTGCCAATACTGCAAAAAGTTTACTTAAGCTTTTCAATAGCTGTTCGATAAATGTATAAACATAAGATATATTTTATACGCTGATTAATAATAATTTCTTGTCTATATTTTCTTAACTTTAATTTCGCTGTATAAAACCGTTGGGTTATGTTATAAAAAAAAAACCACTTTGTTATAGTTTCGTCTCGTTTCGTATGTGTCCTTTTTATTGTTTTAAAATATGCCATATAAAACTTAAATATATTCTACCATATTTTATTAAATGCTTTTAAAGAATCAGCTTAGTTCGATTCAGACTGAATACAGTTTCTATATAATTTTGATTGACATTAAATAAATGTATTATTAACCAACATGAAAATGTATATGCTAATTCATTTAAAGTGACATTACGTACGCTTAAAAACTTATTTATTTATATATTATAACTCAAGTTATTAGTTTTCATGGGCTTGTACCACTGTGCATCGTCGACTTGTTGCTCGCAGACGACGCGCGTCGTGCACTTTAAGAAAATTCCACACTGCTGCTTGGCAGATACACACAGTCACACACACACATACACAAGCACACAAGCACATATATGCTAATAAAGCCAAGCCAATGGGGAAGCGAAATCTCCATCTGACATATTTGTGAGTTCCCGTTTTGTGGCATCTTAAAAGCATTCGTGGCGCGCTGATTTGAGGCAAGTTTAATTAAGTGGCTTCACATGAGAGCGTGTTGCTTGCAGCTAAGGACAGAGCTAAGAACAGGCACTGAGCAGGCTGAAAGTTGCCGCTTTTGGCGTTGTGTGGTGTGGTCCAGTGCACATGTTTAAAAGGAATTAATGGGCAGTTGCTGTGCGCGGTTTTATTTGGACATTGCGTATACGCAACATGAAACGCGCCAGTCAAATGGAGAAATTGCGCTTCGCTTGGCATTTGCTGTGAGCCCCCATTTAATTTGAGCTCCAATTTGACAGCTATTGGACAGGCGAGCTGGTAAGCCAGCATATGGGCAGGGGTAGGGGCTGGAGCAGGTAGGGGAAAGAGGGGAGGAGAGAAGAGGGTTTAGCAGGGTTGCGGTTGCAGTTTTTAAGGCTAGCCGAGCAGCAAACGCTTAACAAGGATGCGCAGGAACTTTCCAGTCTAAAGATGCCAGCATCAGCATCAATTTTTTATGGCCTTGTACATTTTGAGTTGACAATGAGCGAGAGCTATGAAGGTTATTAGCCAACTTTAATAAGTGTTGGCTAATCGACAACGAAAATCTGAAGTTTCCACAATTCAAGGACGTTTATGAACCAAAATTGCATTCAATTGGATTGCAATTAAATATAAAAACTTGTATCGAAGAAAATTTGGTTACTTAAGTGCAATTAGAAAAGCTCCAGCTATCAGGAAATTCTGGGTGTTGTAGAGGATTGCCTAATTTAAATTAGAATTTGAATCAAATAATAAAAAAAACATTATTTTCCGCATTTTCATGAAAAACATGGCCTAGAATTAAATATCTCAGGCAATTGTCGAAAATGTTTGTAAACAAGAATTGCTTTCAAATGTATTGCGAATTCAGAAAAGTTAGAGTTAAGGTAGGTTAGTTTTTAAGATTTAAGGATTTGCATGAGCCAGGATCTTTTTTAAATGCTTTGTAATAATGTAGTTAGAAGAACTTGAATCGATAATTGTTTTAGCTTTGTCGTGGAAAACCTTGTCTAGAATTTAATTGAATCTAAGATCTCTGGAAGTTAAAATAAATTGTCTGTTTAAGATTGAGTTCAAAAGTTTCTGCGATTGCCATCAAGTGCTTTGTAAATTGATAGACAAATTTTTGTAACTTTAATTATTGCGCTAAGAGATTGACTTTGTCTCGGCCAAAAGCTTTTCAAGGAATGACTGCAAGAACTTAAGAGGATTGCTTCATATGCCTGAAATTATGAGAATATGAGTTTTAGATGACTCTGAAATGATTCTGGGAACTGTTGAGAATTTTCTGCGGTATTGATTGTGTCTTTCTTGTACTGCAGCTTTTCTCGCTACTTTCTGCTTTTAACAATTTTGAAACAAACTAAATTTATATTTATAAAAAAACATATAAGCATATATTAAAGTTGAGAAAAACAATTGCAGCAATTGAAAGCAGCAACAGCAACAAGGACAATAATAATAATAATAATAACAGCTATCGTTATAACATTATCGATTTGTGCGTGGTCATGTGGTTAATTCGATTCCGCTGTTAGAGCAATTTAACACGAATTGTTCGATGTCATTTCGTGGTTATAACAATTGAATTTTAGTGAGTGAGGCATTCACATTAATACAGCTGTCAATTGCAGGTTGCGCCCTTTGAAAGGTACTCAATCTGTGAATCATTTTGAGCAGTGTATAGTATTTATTTATTTTGCCGGGGCTTTGCTTTAACTGTCACACGAAAATGTGTCTCGCCCTCTAAAGAAAGGAAAATATAAAAGTAATGGAAAAGGCAAAAAAAAAATGGAAACAAAGAAAAAGAAAAAGAGAAAACGAAAAGTTGGCAAAGCAACAAGCTGCGATGGTGACGATGATGAGTACGAAAGAAATTTGTGGGTAACGGCAATGGCTTTACATGGTCACAGTTCTCTCTCTCTCTCTCTTTATCTCTTCATTTGTCCCTCTCTTTCCCTGTCTGTTTCTGTTGGTATTGCCCGTTGCCTGTTGCGCCTTTTGCGTGTCGCTTTGTTGCGGCTCAGTTGCTTACAGTTTCAGCCAGAATGTGAATGTGAGCCAAGTACAACAATGGGGCATGCCAAAATGTCTCGTTCTGGCTTTTTATAACAAGACTCGCTCTCCCTCGCAGTGTGCACACTCTATCAATGGCAGCTCCTTGTTCGTTGCCTCGTTTTCCAAATAATAGAATGGAAAATAAAAATGTGAGTCGACAGTCTGCCCAACTGTCCAACTGACGACGCGTCGTCTCTTCTATCGTTTTGCTGCTGCTGCTGCTGCTGTGGCAACAATTTATGAAATAACTTTGGCAAATGCCAGTCTTGCCTCGATCTCTTAAACAGACACACACACACACATACACATGCACATGCACACTCACACAAACACAGACACAGACACGCACATACATATGTAAGCTGTTGCACACTAATACCAATGGGGAGCAATACCAATAGAAGTTGCTGGCGTAACAGCGTAACAGATACACAAACTTAACTTAACTGAGTGTGTAAGCAATACACAAGCGACGAGCTGAAAATTGTAAGAAACGCAACTGTAATACAAGACATCTCTGTCTCTCTCTCTCTCTTCCTCACTCTTTCTCTCCCTTACTCTCTCTCAAGGTGTATCTGTGTCTGTGTGTGTGTGTGTTTGTTGCCCATTATCACTACCCCAGCGCCCAGCTGCGTTTCAACTTAAGTAACATTCCACGTTGCGAGGTCGTCGTCGTCGTCGTCGTCGTCACTCACAAGTTTGCATACATATGTATGTATGTATGTACATAGCTGGCACACAGTGCGGGCCAATTGAATGGGGACAATGTGAATGCGTGTTTGGGGAATAGCTTTCACAAGGTTATCCGATAACTTACATACTTTTCCCCAGCATCTTGGAATTGATTAAATTCACCTTTCTATAGACAACTTGAGCGCCATTAAAAACGCAACCATTGTTATCAATTTCTTGGGAACTCAACACAACTTAAAAATAATTCTAGCAAGTTTTTAAAATTCATTTTTTTATTTTAATTTTTATTTTTTTTATTATTTAATTTTTGATAAAATTTGTAAACTTGAATTTGTGAAAAACTTTTAAAATACCAATTTATTGTTTCTATTATAAATTAAAATAGTAAAAGCAATGGCAAAAATGCAATAATTTATTACTTGAATAATCTAAAGTATTACAGATTTAAAAATGTATTTTTACTTGTTAAAAAACTTGCAAATATTGTGTTTAATTACAAAAATGATTAAATTTTTACTCCTTTCTCACCTCGCTTTATTTTTGTATATTAATAAATCACTCTTGAAGTTTATAATTGACGTGGCTAGCAAAATATGTTATATTAAGTTAATTTAAAAACGAATTAAAAACAAACATTAACTATATAGATCTCGTTGTTTTTTAATTACCTAGCTCTTTACTTCTTTATTTTTGGACTCTCCAAATGTTCGTAATAAAAATAATTAGATTTATTCTTATAACTCGTTATCGTTTGATTTATTCATTTTTATAATTTAAAAAATATTTAAATCTACGAATAAATTAAAATTAAAGTCCACTATTAACCTGAATGTTTCAAATAAATAGCTTCAGTTTATGTCGGGACTGTCAAATTTAGCTTAAAATAAGTACATTTGTACATATGTATGTAGTTTAGTAATACGTGTGAATGCTCACGTTCACATGAGTGTGTGTGTGTGTGTGTGTCTCACTCAAATGCCTCCCTTTGTGATTTCTCGCTGCACGCTATGACGCTAACAATCATCAAAATTTATAAGTAAAGTTAAGCAAGGCAAAGAGGGCAATATTTTCCAGAGTTGCCGCCGCGCTCATTTCAGATTTTCACATTTTGGATTTGGGATTTCGCGTCCCGCAACTGCAAACTAAATCAACTTAAAACCAGTCGAGGGTTGGGTGTTGGCAGGGTTGGTTGCCTTGCGGTTACTTCATTATTACTCAAAATCCTAAAAGCAAAGTCTGCCGGCAACGATTATGCTGATGTCGATGACGATGATGATGATGACGGCAATGATTATGATGATCCGGATGGCTAGGATGGTTAGGATGGCTTGGATTATCGGGATGTTGGGGGAGACGTCGTCGCCTGTCGAACTACAAAATTTTTGATAAAATTTTCAACAGATTTCTTGGCATTTTTTCTTTATTTTTTGCCCTCTTTTCTCTCCCTTTTCGGTTTTGCAATTATTTTTAGGGATCAATAAAATAAGTTTAAAAATAGCTAGCTGGGTGATAGGGAGATGGGTGAGAAAAGGGCTTTTTATTTTGGGGTTGGCGTTGCCGTTGCCGTTGCCGTTGCCGACTAAAGTCACTCACAAAAATCAGCAGGCTGAAGGCGGAAGGCGGGAGGGAGGCTGGAAGCGGGCAGCTAAAAGAAATCAAGTTTAGGCAACTTTGTTTACTCAATTAGTTGTTTTTGTTATTTGCTGGTTCGCTGGCTTCGTTAAGGCGACTTGATGATGACCAGCCTGACGGCCAGACAGACGCCGTGAAAGGGCCAGCCAGAAGATAGGACTACGAGTATCCGAGTAACCGGTATGCGGAATACTCGTATTCAGTTTAGTATTTGTGGGTCTCTCTCCAGCTAGCGGGCATGGGCAACTACCACACTAATTGGCTTAGAGCGACAAGCGAAAATTAACTTTTATTTTCAGTTCAGTTCAGCTGCCTTTGCAGCAATAATGTAAAATAAAATTTTCCATGCCCATGAAGTGAAAAGTTCACAAAGCCAAAAAGTTGCCCACAGCGACAGGCAACAAAAAGCGAAAGCAACAGCAAAAGCCAAAGACAATGCTAAAAAAAAGGAAAAAAAAGAAGTGAGAGCGAGAGCGAGAGAAATCGGTAAAATCAACAAAACACACGCAAGATAAACAGAACAGAACCGAACCACAGCCACAGAGCTAAGAACACAAAAGAGGCGCCAATTCGCTTTGTGGACGCCACATGGCGTAGCCGACCTGTTGGTTATTCGGTCGGTCGGTCGATTGGTCGTGTGGTCTCTCTGGCTGGTTCCTTGCTTGCTTGCTTGTTCGGTCGGCCGTCTGCCCGACAGTGCGTAAAAGTGCCACTTGGCATTGGACAACTGGGCGCTGGGCGCTGAATTGAGTTTTGCTCGAATTTATGTCGGCTAAATTGCAATATCAATAAGCAGTTTAAATGGAGAGCAGAGCGCTAAGTGCTGTAAGGCCAAGTTTTAATGCGCCAAATGCGAGTAAAGAAAACAGAAAGCAAACCCCCCAAGTGAAGTATCTGGAAGACACCCCTTCTCAGAAATCCTTGTGTCTCCCCTATTAAGATAAGTACCAAGCAAATGTTGAACAAGGTTTCATATGCGTATTTATATTTATATTCATATACATATATGCACATATAGAGCATACAGGGCAAGAAGCACATGCTAAACACCTGTTAGCTGATATACGAGTACGAGTTTGAATACTCGCTGTTCAAGCCAATACAAACTCTGAAGTAAACATATTAAAATTGGGTTGTTGGCACAGCAAACATTAAAGTTACGCCACACCTCACACTGTCACAGTCAGAGCCACAGTCACAGTCAGAGTAATGTAGCCACAGTTTTTACCCTCAGAATGTCGGCGGGGACCGCGCGGCGTATGCGCAACGTCGCAACAAGCAACAACAGCTTTAAGTTTGCTGTTGCTGTTGGTTTTTTCTTCAGGTTTTCTTCCTATCGATTTATGGCTTAGTTTACTCACACTTACAGTGCGATTTACACTGTGTGTACTTATAACAGCAGTAATTTCAAAAATTTCATCAACACATTTTTTGTTGTTTCTTCGTTTTGTGCAAAGTGTTTGGTTTTGTATTGGTTTTAAGTTCTTTAATTTATCCTCGAAACTTTTGAAAGTATTTAAAGCGCAATATTGAAGCTTTTCTTAAAGTGGGCTCAATGGAAATTTACTCGGTCTCAATTAATTAGAGACTACCTCAGCTTCTTTGCATTTCCTATGCTATTTACACTTCTCAGATTGCCAAAATACGGCAATCTTTTTAAGTGAACTTTATAGTTTATAATCATAATTTTATGATTGACACAAAAACAAGTTTTTCTACAAAAGCTCTAACAATCCTACAACCAAAAACCAATATTGAAGTTTATTAAAATATTTGGTAAGAGATTTGATTTAATTAAATACTTATTGAATTAAATGTTACAAGTTTCTAAATTTAATAAAACGGCTTGAATACACATCAAATAGTTTTTTCTTCAGTATTAATTTTATTAATATGCATATAATATTTATAATTATTTGAATCAAATTCATGACAAGCGATTTTTTGTGACTCCGAAATAGCACATCATTTACTGATTGAACTGAAAATTAGAAGTGTAATACAATCTATTTCATAGCTATCTCCAAAGGTTCTTTTAAATAAGCTGTTAAAAACGAAATATTTTAAGCAGGGATTAAAACCCTAACCGAAACCGTAACCCTTAACCGGTAAAAACCGATAGAAATTTAAAACCGTAACTAAAACCGTAACCGAAAAGAAAAATTTTCATTTGACCGAAACCTTAAAACCGAAACTCTGTAAACCGAAATAACCGTTTAGTAACCGTTTCATTTATAAGGGTTAATTTCGGTTTTTCATACATCCAAAAATAAATTTTTATTGGCAATTTTTATAATAAAAATTGAAAAAAAGTTTTATTTTTAAGTATTCTAAAAATTGCAAATATGAGTTATGGTATAACTTTTAATTACAATTTTAAAAGCATGCTTTATTTTCAATTTTAATATAAAACTTTAAGAAACAAGTTACAAATAATTTATAACGAACAATTTTGAGATGTTTAAATTTTTCCGACTCATAAGTCCGTAATTGAAACCGATATTTGTTTCGGTTTTAAGCCCTGATTTTAATTGATTTTTATATCACACAAATTATTTGCTTTTTAATTTTTATGTATAGCTCTCTCTGACTGTCTAGAAACATTCTCAAAGGCCTGTTGGTGAGCTTCCCTTAAAGGTCAGTTTCTGTTCAGCAAATTGTTGCTGCAGAATGTACAAAAATAGTTGAAGTGTTGTCATCTTCTTTAAATTGTTGAATAATCGCAAATGTGTTTTTAACGAATTGCTGTAAAAGCGAAATTTAATAGCTTTACAATTTGAGGTCGCCTTGTGACTGACCATTCAGTTTGTAGCGAATGCTTTTTTTGGCTCACAGTTTGAGTAACCTGTGACCTCAGTTAAGCTGTTGCTTAACTTAAATTACTTTTCCAGCTTAGCTTCGTTTACATTCATTGCCGTTTTTGTTGTATGTGTAGTAAGTATAAATTCCTTTTGAAAATGACTGTGTGCAATTGCAATTGAAAAACGTGCCACTTGCTGCACTTGCCCAAAGGAGCTGGCCTTAACGATTGCTGGGGCCGATGTACTTGGGACCGATGTTTCCCCCAACACCACCACCCAAAACCACCTGCCATCTGGGTGCCACACTATCCATCAATATTGCCGCACGTGCTAGGGCAGCACATTCTTTTTGCTTCTCACTGTTGCCTGTTGCTTGTGATGTCCCTGGTTGGTTTCGTGTAATTATGTATGTGTCCTGGATGAAGTAGCCAGAATTGGAGACTCTTTGCCTCTTGCTGCTGACAATTGAGTGAGCATAAGTTCAAGTGTATCAGTGTGTGTGTGTATGTATGGTGTATGTGTATGTGTGTGTGTTTGAGTGGGTGTGCTTATGAGCCGTGTAAGCAAACAACGCCCGTGGTGCTGTGAATAGTGTAGAAATTGGAGCACAACACCGCATTCCGCAAATTCAAATCGCCTTTAGTCAAAATAAAATCGTAATTTGGAAAAATTCCAAAAGTTGAATACATAGTTCACTTAAGATCCACTCAACACACAGAAAAGGAATTTTTCTAAAAATTGACTTTAGAATTTCTGATTTTAGCATATATTTTCACTTTATTATTATTATTGTTAACTTAAGAATACATGCGGATAAAAATTTCAGCTACTCAGCATTCAAATAATCTAAATAGATTGATTACACTGAAAAGTGATAGAGATAATCGAAATTTTCGTGGTAAAGGAATATACAAATCTTAATGTACTTAATTTAAAAAATCCGAGATTGCCGATTTTTTGACACCGTTTGGGATTGATTTTTATCGATTTTTATCCCAGATTGCTGATTTTTTTTTTAGTCAAGTGAGCATGGGAACAGCAAATTGTTTTGATTTGCGTCTGCTTGCTCATTTCAATATAAATAATATAAATACAAATATAAATAATTGAATAGCCTTTAATATATGTGTGTATTATTAGTTTGCGTTTTGGCCCATCTTGAAATAAATTTATTCATTATGCATTCAATTCTAGCGTTGTGGTGAATATCGTGAAATTCTCGTTGAAATTTTAGTGAAATTGGGGCAAATGCTTTAACGCTAATTAGGAAACGCAATGCGCCTTTTTTTGAAGTGCAGCGAAATTGTTGTTTGGAACATGGGAATATGCTACAACATGTTGGCCTTATTGATATGGCAAACAGATTTTCGCAATTACTTTTAATGAAAGCGAAAGGAAGGCAAAGTGAATGAAAGCGCGCGTGCAAAATGCGAATGTGAATAAGAAATGTGAAATGCGAGTGCGAGTGCAAAATGTGAATGTGAAATGCAAGCACATGGAAAATGGTCTGGTTGCTGAAATCCCCCAAGTCATCAGCAGCAACATTTCCTGTTGCCTCCTACACTTTCTTTCTCTCTCTCTCTCCATCTTAATCTCATTTTTGTTCTATTTTTCTTTCGTTGTCCCGAACTCTTCGTTTCTATTTTAATGGGAGACTATGCGTGTGTGAGTGCGTAAGAGAGAGAGAGAGAGAGAGTGAGAGAAAAAAGAGGGCTTACAGCATTTAGGTCAAGGCAGTTGTTGCCTGTAAAAGTTTGCTCGCCTTTCGATGCCAATGCCAAGAGCTGCCAAAGCATCACATCGCATCGCATCAATTTGGCATCAAGATCAAGGCCTGCAAGTGTCTGCAATTCTTTTTATTGCATTTGCTTGTCAACTGCAAAGTGCAAAAACTGTAGTATACTTCTCAGCGTTGGATTAACAAGTTAAATTACTGCTGCTTTGTTTTAAGCCTGTGCCTTTGCATCCCCTTTACAAACACACCCAACCATCCCACTAACACACACACACACAGGCACACACACACAAGCACACACATCCAAGAACTCACACACAGGCTTACACACACACACACACATATAAACTAATCCAAAGTTTAAGTCCAATTTCAAGTTCAGGCCATGGCAATTTATAAACACCGCCGCACAGTGGTCCATTGAGTCATGTTCGTGCATGTTCCACAAATCTTTAACGGCGCAAAAACCAACCTAAAAATATTTCTTTGTTTTTAAACCAATGCTTTCGAATCTCCAAAAAAATTCTTTAAAGATTAGATAAAATGTCAAATGTGTATTGAATTAATTTTGATTAATTTTTAAATTAAGTATAAATGGATAAAAACAATTCTAAATGAATTTGTTATTAACATAATACTTTCCTAAAATTTTTGAAATGGGAAATAACTTTGTGACTTGTGAAAGTATGGCTTGTAAAATGGGCTCTGATAAAGACAAAATTGCACCCAAATTGTGAAGGGACGAAGGGAAGAAGTTCGAACCCATACTGATACCCAAATTTTGCAACTCATTTGTTAGACGGAAATGCCTTTTTTTTTTTTAAATCTTAGTTTTAAAAATGTATCTTTTTTTTTGTATTTTTCTCTAAAGGCACTAAAAATTCTAGAGATCTATTAGTTATTCAAGAAACTAAAAAAAAATTGGCATTAGGACAAAAATGTAAATATAAATAAGTCGAAGCTAAAGTGACAAAAATACCACTGTGCGCCGCTATCAAATCGTTTCAACGGCTTAGAGCATCATCAGCTTGTTTGTTTGTCCATTGCTGTTGTTTTTGTTGATGTTGTTGTTGTTGTCCGTACATTGTCTGGGGCTCGGGTTCGGGCTCAGGTGTGATTCAGGCATGGGCGTGACTTCGGGCTTATCAGCTCTGCCACAGTCGTCAGTCGTCAGCCGCCCAGTAATGATCATTTAGCATTCTTATGCTTGCTTGGCATCCTCGTTAATGCTCATTTAATAGCCCAGCGATGCTCGGTTAATTATGCGATTTTTGGTCCAGTTATTTGGCCAGCGCTTTTTAATGGTCTTCCTGCTCGCTAATACCGACTCCCTACTACCCCCCACCAACTCCTTCATCTCTCAACCATTCTCCTTTACTCCTGGTGACTGCCATCATTTCTGTTTTAGCCACGGGCATGGCCCGCAAATGCTCTGTGCTTTATTGATGGCTTTATGGCAGCTTAGCTTCGGGCTTTCACATGTTATGCCTCTGTCATCTAGCACTCGGCTCTGCGCTGCCTTTCGGTCTTTCCACTCTTTTTAATATTGGGTGCTCTAACGCATTTGGATCCCCCAGGCCAATGTCAAGGCTCCACTCCGGAGATGGAGATGTTCTATGCCTGCGGTACGTCGCATAACTTGATTTACGAGTAAGTGAATGTGGATGTGGATGGACAACTGGACAACTGGACACGACTCGACTTGACATGACTTGACTGGATTGGGTAAATGCCAGAACTTGAAATAATATCCAATATCTGACATATTTATAATGTGCACACGCACATATTTCAAGTAAGTGCTGCCTGTGATTTACCATTTTCATTTACTCGTTTTCCGTACAAGCTACAGTCGTGACCAAACAAGTAGTACCTTTTAAAGATTGTTATTAAAATATACAAAATTTTTTTTTTTAATTTCCTACCTTTTTAAATTCATTAAATATGTATGTATTGTTTTTTTTAAGTGCAATGTTAAAAATAATTACAATAGCGAAATTTAAAATATTTTGGATATCTAGGGTATGTAATAATGTATTTGTATTTTCTACATTTTATGTTCAAACATGCATATAAATATGCGTATGATTAGCAATGTATACATTAAAACAAATAAACGATTAAATTGTAAAACTAAAAACTATTATCTCAACCAGCCAAAGATTTGTTTCCCATGGAGAGCTGTGTACTATTTACGACTGAGACTATATGTGATATAGTGTACGGATTTAAACTGACCAGAATGTACATACTATATGTATAAAAATACATATTCTGTATATTCAAGGGTTACTGCTTTAAACACTACGTGACATAATGATAATACCCTCTGCCATTTTAAAAAGAGGGATACAGTGTATCATACTATCGGGCTCGCTCGACTGTAGCCTTTAGATTTGTTCCTCTTGGATTTGAAAGACAAGTGTTGTTTAAGGTATAAGTTCTCTTTCTATGTTATAACTTTTCTAAATTATTCATTTGTATTCGTTTTTTCCTTTTTTATTTTTGCTATTAATAGTTTTCGTTTCTAGTTGGATCACATGAGTGCATCTGAACATATTTATTTTCATTCACAGTTTTATCCAAAAATTGGATTTAAAAGCAGCTGCTGGAATTACCACGCCAATCAAAAGCTCAAATATTCAAAATATTCAATGAAATGTTAATTATGCCCTTTGTCATAGCACTAAAATTCATACTCATACTCATACTCATATTCATACTCCAACTCTCACTCATAAGCCGGTATTCAGTCTATTGTTCAACTCATTCGCGTCATTTGCTGTATTCCATTATATTTACATTTTCAGAATCATTATCAATTTGTGAAAATAAATATTCGACGTTTAAAGATACATGCATTTATGTACACTATACATACATATGTGCATATAATTGTCAGTAAAAAAACTTGGCAACAACAAAAATGTACTCATTTAAGGGGCGTGGCAATGGGGCTGACAGTGTTCGCCAATCGGCAACCGCCCATTGCATTAGTAGTAACTGGTTTCTAATTTGAAATCACTTAATACATCCGCTTACATAAATACACACACACACACACACACACACACACACACACATTCACTTGCATTTCTTTGTCTGTGTCAGTGTGCGTATGTGTATGTAGCAGTGTTCTCATTTTCATATATACTCACAACACAATCATCTAGACACAATGTTTTATCGAAGCGGGGGGGGGGGGGGGGTCCCCACTCCTTTTCGTCCACCACCAGAACAGCCCCCCCCCCCCCCCCCCCCCCCCCCCCCCCCCCCCCGGGGGGGGGGGGGGGGGGGGGGGGGGGGGGGGGGGGGGGGGGGGTACCATCTTCATTCATGTCACCCACCAGTTTTGCACGCCCAGTAAAAAAAAAAAAAAAAAAAAGGCCTTAGAGTTCTTTTTATTTATTAAATATTGGCCTGCCACCTTAACAGAAGTGTCCGTTCACACGGGGGAAGCAGTCCGTCACTGTCTCGGGGGGGGGGGGGGGGGGGGTCATTGTTCACTTCTCCCCGCCCAATATTTTCCTGTCCGGGCCAGCAGAGATCCATAACTGAGCATGGATGGAACACAATCATTTCTGATTTCTGGGTTTCCACTACAGTATCATTGAATTTCAGCTTTTCCCCCCCCCCCCCCCCCCCCCCTCGTTCTGGGGGTTAAAATGTTTCAATGTTTAATTAGTTACACTGGCAGTGGCTGACAGGTCAGTCGGCTGCCACGAGCCCCCCCCCCCCCCCCCCCCCCCCCCCCCCCCCCCCGGGGGGGGGGGGGTCCCACCTGCAGAACTATTATTACTGTGTGTGTGTGTGTGTGTCCCCCCCCCCCCCCCCCCCCCCCCCCCCCCCCCCCCCCCCCCCCCCCCCCCCCCCCCCCCCCCCCCCCCCCCCCCCCCCCCCCCCCCCCCCCCCCCCCCCCCCCCCATCTACCTATTCTAAAGAGCGGCGAGCAGCAGAAGGACACAACGGGATGGAAATAAATGCTACGCTAATCTGATATACGAGAGGTAACGGAGGATTATACATGCGTTTAATGGGCCCCTCGCTACCCGTCGATGTCGATGTCGATTGCCCATAGCGACTACTCCAAAAAAAAAAAAAAAAACTCCTTCTCCTCCTCTTCGTTCTCTCTCCCCCCACGTCCTGGTAGGAGCTTAGCGCATGCAAATTGAGACACTTGTGTGTGCAGCAAACCAGGCACAAGAAATGATGAAGTACAAACGGAGGGGAAGGGGAGCGAGAGAGAGCAAGAGATAGAGAGAGAGCGAGAGAGAAAGAGCATGCTGACGCGCCTCTGGGGATAACATTTTTCATGCGTCCGTCCAGGGCCAGGTTCGAGGACAACGACAACGACAACGACAACGCATCGAGGACAACGACGCGACGACGCAACACTCGATGATTCTGTCAATTTGAGTAAATCTTTTTAATGGATCGCAAAAATTAATCGTGTGGAATATTTTTGAAAGCATCTCCATCCACTTCGACTTGCACTCCCACTCCCAGTTTACTCTATTTGAGCTCCACAATCAGATCTCTCCCTCACTCTCTCTAAATCACTCTATCTTTTTCTCTCTTTCTTTGCATGCATGAAATTTGTCCATACATAGTTATGTATAAAGTTTGCCCAATCTCGTGTGCCAGACTGAATATGTTCGTGAGTTCGTATATAAACTGCCACTTAAGTTATTTGTCAAGCGGAAATCGATTTTAGTTTTCAATTTTTGTAGCCCCCTCCCCCACCCCATTTCCTTCCGGCACCAAAACCCCTCACACACCACAAAAACTGTGGAAAAAAAAAAAAAAAAAAAAAAAACAGCAAAGACGACGGAGGTTTTGTGGAATACGACCGATTTTTATTTGATTTTATTGCAACATAATAAATACCAATATGTACGAGTACATGTGCGTGTGTGTTCACTTGTGTGTGTGTGTGTGTGCGAAGAGCGGGTATCCACGGCACGTGGTCCCCCCTCGAGCAATTACTATTATTTTACAGTAAAATTCCACACAACATGACCAATTTCATTTTTGTTTGCTCCTTGCTTTCAAATCTGTCATCATAATGTTTCATTTTGTCATTCGCGTTTATGCCGTAGAAGATTAAGAAAATATTCCATGCTGAGTGCGATAGATACAGTGCCGTTTTATGATGTCATGAATGCCAAGAGCAATATTTTATGAGCTTGTGGTTGCCATGCTGGGAATTTACAAGCTAATGAACTCGACTTAATTGTAAGTAAAGGACTGAGAGAGCTGATATCTGAAGGAGGCTACTTGGGAACTGTAAAGATTCTACGAACTTGGAAAAATTGGAAAGATTGCATAGTAGCTTCAGTCTCCAGCTTTCGATTATTTCACTACATACAAAAAAAAAGACACATATACGAGTAGCTTTTAATGTTTTTATCTTATCTTACAATATATTCATCCATTTATTTGACTTATCAAAAAATTTGCTTCCCATACAGATTAATTTGGATTAAATAACTGAAACAGTTACACAAATCAAACAGAAATCTTGAGATTTAAATTTAATTATCAGAGTGTCATTTAATATGTTTAGGTCGCTCTTAAAGTCGATTTTAAAGTTATTTTTGGCAAGAACATTACTGAACACTATTGAAAGTTAAATTAAAAAGTTAGATTTTATTTTATGAATTATACCAACTAACAATATTTTTGTTACAATTTAAAATAAATTGAAGCACACCTGTTTGAATATTTTCGAAAAATGGTTAAGCCAATGTAATATTCGAATTTCAAAAATAAGAAGGAAAAACTTGCGCGGCATTTTAAAAAGTTCTCCGCATAATTTCAACTAGTTTTTGGATTGAAGGACACATATTTTTTTGTTAGCGATTCTCTATCAAATTAATGCACACTTATAGCAATATAAATGTTCTGAAAAGTACTTTTTTATGTTAATTAAATTATTTTTAAATGAATATACATAAGTCATTTATGTTTTCCTTAATCATTTGAAGTTACTTAAAACAGCTTCGACAACAATTTTTATCGATGATGAACTTGTCCTCCAAGTTCTTATCTGCAAAACAAATTAAAAAATTTTTAGTCAAAACAAAGTTCATTGTGGAGATATAAATATGAAAATACTAATATTAATTATGAAGATAAGAAAAATCACCAGATAGTATACACAACATATCTAATCGCTCGTATATTCAACGTTGCAATCAATAAGAAAATCCAATTAAAAATCATAAATTTGATTTAAATTAATTACGTGTGCTCCGTTTGCTTTAACCGTTTTTGCCGTTTGACATTTCGGAATTAAGTGTGCTTTATATATACAAACATATGTATGTATTTATGTGTAGATGTGTGTGTATATCAATTAAGGTAGTTGTATTTTCCATTTGCATTAAACATTAAAATACTTTGGTCAAAATGCTTCGTTAAGAATTGCACAAAAGTTTTGTGTTTCCATTTTAATTGCTAAACTAAACGACGGCAAATGCATGGCAGAATTTTAAGCCAAGTTCAAAAAGGGGTTAAGGATTCTCAACTAAGTTATACCCGCTCTGTGTGCAAATATAAAATTAATTAAGTATATTACTACCATTAAATGTCAACTTGACAAGTTTTCTGATATGGTTTCAACTGCACTTCCTTAAAAATAACTGCAGCTGAAAGCTGCTGAAACTATTAAATTTACCATGAGCTTAAAAGTATGCTATAAATAATATATTTATAAACGATTGACAAAGTGAAAATATTTGAAATAGAAATAATTCTTATTGAAATTTTGAGTAAAATCTCTAACACTCAAAGAGCAATTACTTTTGAATTTATTTTGCAGTTTCTTAAAATATACTCGTGTATTTTATTAAACTCTCTATTGTGTTTCTTGTGTCTTTTTACTTCACTGATGTCCCTCACATTTATGCAATTCTAAAATGCAATCTGTATCAAGTTTCAGACTTCGGATTAAATTTTTATTCGCATTTATAAATAACACTTACTGCAACAGCATTAAGCTGAGAAGCTTATGAGAAAATTCATACACATGCGTGGGCCATGAAATGGAAACCTTGTTGATGTGTTCACCGAGTAAAATACATTATATTCATACTTAATAGTGGTGCTTATGGTTGAACATGAATAAATATATCGTTTTCCCAGATGCAATTTTAATTAAATTTTTATTTTTTATAATATATCTTTCGTCAGATTGCTATGTTGCATAGTCTATTTATACTTATTACAGGAGTTTGGGACCGGGTATCAATTCGGTTGGAAGTGAATATAACAGAAACAATGGCTCATATAAAATTCATGTGTAACTTTGGGCCAAGTATTATATCGTATCTTGGCCAAAGTTAGCTCATTTGGAGGGTGTGATGCTTGTGATGCTTGGCATTTCCATGGCTCCTGGGATGATGTTTAAGTTAAATGTGCTTTGACTATGGGTTGCTTCTACTGTTGCTTGGTCTTGGCCTTTTACTATAGTTCTCTTTCCAACGACGGAAGATTAATTCTCGAAAATATTTGCGGTATGTGCAAAGAAACTTTTTGTTGTGCTGTTCTTTTTTGGCCAACAACGGCCAACGGTCGATCGGACCAGCTCCCAAATGATTACCAAGTAAGCTTGGCTTTGGCTGCCATTTCTTATTAATGCGCGCGCCGCCGACGTCGAAACAGGAATTCCTTCAAAAATTAATAAAAATGATTGCTAGGCGAGCAAATAAAACAGAATCAACTGCGGTCGCATCTTTAAACTTTTGGCCAGTGCTAAAAGAGAAAGCCACAAAATGTAGCCGCCATTTTCATTTTTCCCTTGGCTTTATTTGTTTGCATTTGCCATAAATCTTTAAAAGTATACATCCAGCATACAAGTTCACCAGTTACGGAATGGGATAGAAAGTTGAGCGATGATGGGATGTAAAATGGGGAGTATGTCGGTCATGGCCACCAGCAGCAGTATGGAGGGGAGGGATGCAGGGATGCAGAATGGAAGGTTAGAGGCCAACTCCAACCACTGGAAGCACTGCTACAATATTCAACAATTTATTAATGTTTTTTTTTATGCTTAGACATACTCGCAGTTTCATGTGTTTTTGAAATCTCAGCCTCAGCAGTTTCATCAAATCAACTCGAATCAAATCGAATCGAATCAACTCGACTTGAATCCAATCAAATAAATAAGTAACTGTTGTAAATCCTTCGCAAATTCAATTGTTAATGAAAATTTAACTTATGAACGCAGTCTTTCTATGGAGTTCTGATTTTATTAACTTTACTCTTCAACTATCTATGGTTTACTTTACCAAATGATGCGATAATATCCCAACTATTTTGCCATCAAAACAAGTTTTTGTGCATTTACGAAAAGTTGGTAAAACCGGCGGAAATGCTGGGCGAATTTGCTTAGAAAACGAATTATGGAAACACATGAAAAAAAGCAACATGAAAATATTATAGTAGTTGTACATACATACATATGTATGCATGTAAGTATTGCAGGTATGTATGTATGTATGTACTACTAGTAGACTCACACATGCGCTTACCCCTTTACCAGTTTGATGTGATGTTGACTATGTGATAAACGGTAGAGCGATGGCGGGATGATGAACAGGGGTAAAGGGGTAAAGGGTGGTTTGGCAAATTTCTATTATTATGTATTTGTTTTGCTTGTCCGTTTGCTACAGAGCAAACAGAACAAAATAATGTTGATTTTTGCAGCTTTCACTCGAAATGTCTAAATGTCAATCATGGAGCTAGTGAGCAGAACAAGAGCTTCAGAAAGAGGAAGAGACTGAGAGATAGAAAGAAAGATAGAAAGAGAGTATGGGAGAGCGAGAGAGAGAGAGAGAAATAGCGAGAGCGAGTGAGAGTGAGTGAACTGCTTGCCAGCTCATGGGACGTAATAAATTTTTAATTAAATGAAAGCAGTCAGAAATGTAGTTGAAACGCAGCTGTGGGAGCGCCGCTGAGCACCTGAGCAAGGAGCAGGCACGGGACCAGAAAGCGGCTTCGGCAGCATCGGCAGCATCCGCAGAAACCACAGCCGGCGGAAGTGTTGCGGCCTGCGTGCCACAGTCGAAGGAAGTTAGTTAGTTAGTTGGTTAGGAATTCGTCTTATCAATTCGCAGTACTATAGTTGGCTCAACACGCCAACCCGATTTCAGGTGGGCTACTGAACAGATGAATCGCTGAATAGTTGGGCAGTCGAATAGCTTAACAGTTGGTCAGGATTGGAGGATTGCTTGGCGGGTGGTAATACAGCGTGCTGCTCATGTCTGCTTATTAATTATGAATATTGAACAATGTCATGCGGCATGTGGCATGTGGCTTGATGGCACTGAGCAGTACAGACAGTTTAAAACATACCTATAAATTATTTAAATAATGCATTGCTCAAAATTACTGTTGATAAATTATTCATTTATCTGGCTGTTTGCATTTAATGCACTTTCTGATTTACTATTTCATAAGATTTCATTATGTCATTCTTTATATCATTATTTATTTATTTATGCTGCCAACCGAACGTTTTATTAATTTTACATTTATATTCTATCGTTCAATGTTATAGTATTTTATGTTGTGCTTAAAAATTTAATTTATGAAGACACAATGAGTAAACTACATAAAAACATTATCAGGGATGCCACATAAATCGCTTCCGCTTGAATTTCACCTAAATTTCATTTCGCTGTGCCACAGATCAATTCGCAGAATAATTCTAAGCGAAATAAACTAGCGCTAAATCCGCTATCGTCTGATGCTGCCACCTAGTTCGATTTATATTTTCGAAGTTCGATGCCACATTTTTTAGTCAGAATTCGAAGTAAGGTATTTAAAATATACATATGGAACCACTTCTGTTTTCTTTACAAGCTGTCAACCCTTAGTCGCCTAGTTTGAAAAGGTTGGTGAAATTGCTATAAAAACATTAAATCATTTAAAGTTCTGTGGCACCTCGGAAATTTCTGTGCGGAATTGCCTTTTGCGGTATTCTATTTCGCTTGCGATTTCTGTGGCATCCCTATATATCTAATATATTATTATATTACAACGATCATAAGAGCACACGAAACAGTTTAATATTAAACAATTTATATCATTTAATTGACATTTCTTCAACTTTTTCCAGTTTTTTTCTTTCTTTTATTCCTTTATTTTTGTTAATTAATCTTTCTGCCGAAAGCCTCTGCAGCTAGCGCTATACTTACCCCTTGATAGTTTTAGTTTTTAAGCTTAACTATCAATGTTAATAAATAAATAAATAAATTATTGATTCTGAAATGAAAATGCGATTGCAATTTTAAGATGCATTAATTTGCTAACCATTATTCGAGTTTAATTGCTTAATTACAGTTTTATTTACTCCGGCAGGCTTACGAATCATCCCAGTCAGTTGGTGTTTAGAGGGGGCTTATGAAATCCGCTCAAAAATACTAAATACTTCCCTTGCAGACAGATTGACAGACAAGATAATTGTTTTCTATACAGCACAAATTAATAGTTGAGAAAATTACTCATAAGGCTGTCAGGACAAAATTGCAGAGTAAATTGCAGAATAATCTGCTGCATTTTGATATAAAATGACAGTTGAATGAATTAGTTGAACTACAATGCTAAAAGTTAATTGGGGATTATGAAAGTTGTATGTAAATTAATTTCAACAGAATTCTGTTAAATTTGTATCAATAGAATCATCTCTATAATTGGCTGAGGATTTCGCATGAAATGGAAAAGGCGATTTATGTTTCCAGCTAAAGTATTGATATCACAGAGGTATTAAGTTAATATCAATTGATGTTATTTTATACAAGGTATGTAGTAGGCATTGGTAAATTTGCCTGTTAGCTGCAATAAGCCCTTTGATTGATATTCGATCACATAATTTTGAAACATATTAATTTTGAACACGATTGCGAGTATTAAGTGAAAATAAGTATGTTTTTTGTTGTTGATGGCTAACAAATAGCTGTGCACATTATTAAACGTCGAGATAATAATGTGGTAAAATGTAGCATGCAACACGCATATGAGAACACACACACACACACACATACACAGACACAGAGAGGGCATGTTACGCCCACATGCAATGATGGCATGTGAGCTCCGTAATTGATTGATCAAAATGAGTCGAGCTCCACCTCCGGCACTGCAAACTTAATTAAATGTGAAATTTTATAAAATTCAAGAATTACAGATGAAAAAAAAGGCGCTGCCCACGTTTGATGCATGCATTTATCTATCGACTAATCCAATGGACACAATGACAGCAGCAACAACAACAACAATGAATGAAAATAGCAACACATAAATTGCCAAATGCAATTACGTATACGCAGCGTTACACTGAGAGCTTTAAATAGTCCAGCATTAGGCTGGCGCCAGTGGACAATAATGCTGCAGCACTGATGAACTGGAGAACTGAGTAACTGAAGAACTGAAGATGCCTGAAAGGCTTCTTTCTGCACCTGTACTCATCGCAATGTATGGACATAGTACTTCTTACTCGTATTCTCATACTCGCACTGTCATCATTATCAGCACTCTCAGCTGGTTGCCCGCATTGTTTTGCGTTTAAGTAGCTTACGCAGCTCTGTCCATCCGCACACACACACACATAGAGGCAGAGATAGATACATATATACATATAATATAGAAAGAGCTGGACAGCTGCCTGTTGGCTCCGTGAGTACGCCAGCAGCTGAATTTTTAATTACCAACCAGATTTAATTAACAAAAATAAAGGAATAAAAGAAAAAAAAAAACTGGAAAAAGTAGAAGAAATGTCAAATGAGAAATGTGAAATGCGAATGCCAGACAATTGATGGGTTCTTTGAGCCTCTTTTCCCCCCTCATTTCGTCGGCCCTTCTCTCCGTCTCTTCCGTCACGGCTCTTGTTGCCTCTTCCGTTTTCCGTTTTGTATTTAGCTCGGTTTTGTTCTGGCCCGATTCACAGTACTCGGAACGGGCCTCTGTGAAATTAAAATTTATTTTAGCCATAATCTGCAAAATTCAATGAACAACATGCGAATTCAATTGAATTCAATTTGATTCAATTGAAAGCAAAGCAAGAACTGGCGAACCAATGCCAATGCCAACGTCAGCTCAATGCCAACGAATTCGTTTGGTCTGTAAGGTCGGGCCGCGTCGGATCCGCATCCGGGTCTGGGTCCAGGACCGGCTTCAGGTCCAGGCCTAGGTCCGGGTCCGGGTCTGTTCTGTTCTGTTTTGCTTTGACTTGGTTTGGTACATAAATGAATCACGAGCCATGGCCACAGTCACAAACTGAACCTGAGTCAGGGCCTGGCCAGAAAATTCTTCAATATTATTTATAGGCAAGGCGAGTGAAATACGGAGTGTAAGAGAGAGACAACAAAGAGAAAGAGAGAGAGAGACAGAGCAGGTAGATGACATCCGGCCACTTTCAAGTTTAGAGTATTACAACTATTCGGCGAGCTTGGGCTACAGACATGGCGAAGATAGATCTAGTGTTGTAAAACATCAACTGGATGCATCGACATATCTGCATTTGTAAAATCCACATGTAAATATAAACATATAAATTTCTTGTGCAAATATCGATTCATCCTCGTTATTTCGTCACTATGTCATACTATAATATATATATATATATATATAACATGTATATATGTAAATATATTGCGTGGTCAAAAGTTAGCATTCAGTTTTTAAGTAGATTTTTTGTACATCACTCCTTTACCATGATTGCAATTAGTTCTAGGAAAGACTAGCTTGTATTTAAAACATTTCAGCAAAAATTCCTACAAGAACTACCTTTTTATTTTTTGCACTTTATCTTTTAAATCGTTTTTTTAATTCCCAATCAATTATGGTTCGATTCAAAAATTTGAAATTCGACTGGGCTTTGAATCGTATAAATTTAGCTAAACAAAGTAATTCAAAGTTCAAATAGTTCAATAGTTACATATGTAAATATAAATACATCGACAAATCGATAACACGATTTTCGTCTAAGCGATTTTCAAGTACTTTAACTCGATAATTTTTTGATGTTATATCATTTCGGTTTAAGACTCAATCCATAATTGTTAGTTTGCAGTAATACAAACAATTATTGTATTGCATTTTGATTGACTTTTCAAAAACATGTTAAAAAATATTTTATAATGCATTTGGCAAGAGCATTTGAGCTTCTTTCACAACTTGTTAAATTCTTTTTCCAACTGTAGTAGTTTCTTCTTCTTCTTCTGATTCTTACCTACTTTCTGCTGTTTCTGCTCTTTTGTCACTGTTGTTGTTGTAGTTGTTGTTGGTGTTGCTGTTGCTGCTTTTGGTGTTGTTGGTCTTGTTGCTGGCAGTGGCAAATGCATTTACGTTTTAATTCGCTCTACAGCAAGCCAGTTTTGTAGGTGCGTGTGTGTGTGTGTTAGTGCTGATGAATGTGTGTGTGTATGTGTGTGTGTGTGTGTGTGTGTGTATAAGAGTGTCAGTGTGTTAGTGAGTTGCTTGCTTGTTGCTGCAGTTCTCTGCTGTTGATGTGACTGTGTTGCTGTGCCATGTGCTGCAATTCAGTTAAGTTTTGATTGCTATTTTCGCATCGCTTCCTGCCACCGGCTGCCAACGTCCCGCTTGCCGCACGATGAGACAACATGCGTCGCGTCGATGAGGCCTTCTTCTTTCCACAATGTTGCCAACAGCAGCAAATGTGTGACATATCCGTTTCCGCTTGCCGCGTTAATGTATTATGGAAGCCGCACCCACACAGGCCCAGGCAACCAAAACAAACACACACACACACACACACAGGAAAATCAACAAAAAAAGGCAAATATATGTAGTGGGAAAGAGCGAGAAAGATAGGAGAATGTACAGAGAGACAAAGTGTGTCAACTATTTGCAGCTACTTTTAGTTATAAATTGTCGTGGCTTTCTTTGTATTCAGCGTGCAAACAATGCAACTGACAAAAAGCATAAAATGCAAATGTGATGGCCGACTGAGGTACACACACACACAAGCACACACACACACACAAACACACATACAAACACACACTCACATGATTGGGCCCGTGTGCTTGTGGACTTGTCGGCTTGTGGACTTTGTGGGCGTGCCACGATAACATTGTTGTTCAACCAAATGAAGCTCGACTGCACGCAGCACACAACAGACAACAGAAATCGGACAACAGACATCAGACAACTGGCAACTGGCAACAGGAAGAGAGACAAAAAATTGCATCTTTCGAACGCATTTGCATGTCTGATGTTGCTTTTAAACATGAAATGAACTGGAATGAGTTGAGCTGGGACATTTTTCTTTTGTGTTTTATTTTATTTGTCAAACACAAAATGAGGGCGTGAGTGTGTGTTTAAAAGTCCCTTTTCAATCCGGTTGTACATGCACTCGTAGTACCTCATTGCCAATGGGCCAATGTCATCGACCAAACCACTCTTTGTGGCCTTGTCACAACATTGCACATTGGGCTAGAATCCCTTTTTTTTTGGCATAAAGTCCAAAATTTTTGTCAAATATTTCTTGAATTTGACTTAATATTTTAAAAGGCGTTCATTAGGTATACCGAATCAATAAGAAAAAAAATTTTGATGGCAACGTTGTATTTTTGCCACTTTAGCAAAGTAAGATGTTTTGTCAGCTGACTTTTACCCGAAATTGGAGGGAAGCTTTTACTCAACTTTGCGCTTCTGCTGTGAAAAGACCAATTATCCAAATCTTTGTTGAAAATATGGAAAAAAAAAAGTCAAGGTATGCCAAATATAAATATTGTTAAGTGGTTTGAAATGTGTATTCAATGTTGTAGTTGTGGATTGTCTATGTTGTCTTATTTTTGAAAAAACCTAGCCGAAGTGGTAGTGTACCGTGGAGTAAAAACCTACTTTCCGCCACTTTCTGCCTAAAAGTAATTATGCAAATGTTCACTCTTAACTGTGATGTTAAACTTGTCATTAGCACTTTTTGCCAATTTTTCCCATTCTCTTTAAAAACACATGTTGAAACTGTGCATTTATGTTAGAAAATCGGATTTTTTCCGTATTCAGATGAGGAGGGGGTTAAAACATGGTCAAATTAAAAAACTAAAAAAGTTGTAAATTCTTCTTTTGCATGATTATCAAGCATACGAAGAATGAAATACATATTTTGCTTTATATTTAAGTTTATAAAAAAAAATTTACTTTTTTAGTGAGTAGGTAAGAAGAGGGGGGTAAAGACAAGGTCCAACTAAATAACAAAAAATATTATAAATTCGACTTCAGTCTAAATAAGATTCATGCCAAATTTCAAGTCCCCATCTTTACTTTCGGATTATATAAAAATATATATGGATGGGGAGGGGGAGATGAAGGCGTGGTCCAAATCCAAAAAAAAAAACCAAAATTCTAAATTTGTCTGAGGTTATGCAAAATTTCAAGTCCTTAGCTTTACAATTAGACTTTATGCCAAAAAAAAAAGGGATTCTGGCCCAATGTGCATTGGAGAGCTTTGATGGCTTAGACAAATAACATAACGTAACCCATGGGCAATTTCTGTATACATATGTAGATTCCAGGAAGTACACATCATCATGCATTTAGTGTGTGCGCTTAATTATCTTTTGAGACTAAAAAAAAAATATTTGGAGCAAATTATTAAAAATATAAAATACAGTCTATTTATTTGGTTGATCTATCTTTTGAAATATCTGACAAAGGTAATATTTTAAAAACTATATCAACATATATAAATGATGTTTGTTCAAATGTTTGAAAATCAGTTCTTAGGCAATTATCTTCGCCTTATCTATAAACTGCAGACACGGTGTGTGATTTGTTTCGAATATGACTCTAAAGTTTTAAAAAAATCTTTATTGATTTAAATATATAATTTCAATTAAATCGATCTAGTAAAGCCAGGGATTAAAATCGTAGCCAAAACTGGAACCGTGAACCGAAATTAACCCTCTCAACTGTAGTACCGGAACCGAAATAAATTTTTAATAAAGTATCGAAAACCAAAACGTTTGTACCGGTACTGTCTCGGTAAATTTTTCTTAAAAAAATTATGTTATATTCTGCTATATACTGATGTAAATACATATTTTAGATTTATATTAAAAAAATACTTAAAATTAAAGTTGGGTTTATCTTATTAAAATACATTTTTTTTTAAATATATTGGTTTTTTAACATTTGATAAAATGTTAGGTTGAATGTTTGTAGCGATACTAATACCGGAACCAATATTTGTTTCGGTTTGATTCCCTGAGTAAGACCTTTTTGTTTTTTTTACCATAACTTGCTTATTCACACGATAAAAAAAGGATATCTTAAATTCGAGTACGCTCTCTATTTTTCAGCTCTGAATGTAACACAAATATTTGAAAAAGTAAAGCGATTTCAAGTTTCTTTCAGGTTTATAATATGTCAGGTTATTAACTATAGAAACTCTTTAAGATTGCAATTAAATTTTAATTCGAAATGACATTAGTAATCTTACTAGTTTTCTCAAATTACTTGAAGTTTTTTATTTTACTTCATTTCATATTATTTTTTTTGTTTAATTTAAGAAACATTTTGAAGAC
This sequence comes from Drosophila recens, assembly GCA_037043495.1. NCBI lineage: Eukaryota > Metazoa > Arthropoda > Insecta > Diptera > Drosophilidae > Drosophila > Drosophila recens. The sequence continues at coordinate 54,096 of JBAMBJ010000602.1, forward strand.
TAAATATAAGTTATTTGAAATTATGACTATAAGGGAAATTCGAAACTCTTGGGAACCAATTTTATTTCTGATGTAAGACTCTAATTTTGTTAAAGCCTTCTTCAGTAACTGAAGCTTAAATTTTTAAAATTGGTGCAAGTAAATGATTTAAATCCATTTGAAAATTATATTTAATGCCTATTCAGCACTAGATTAAATTCCTAAACGATAAAAAATAGATTTAATTGTGTTGCAGCTGTCTCTCATTGCTTTTGAGCAAAAGGTTACAATGCTCTCAGACAAGCGTGTAAAAGTCATAAGTTGTTGTTGTTGTAGAGAAAAGCGTCCACTCCTCCTTTTGGCCGTCTCCGATTTGCCGTCAACAACGAGCTTATAATGCATACGCCCAAAAACCACAAAAGGACTTTGATGTGAATGCGTATGTGTGAGTGTTTATGTGAGTGTTTGTGTGCATGTGTCTGTGTGTGGGTGTGTGTGTATCTGTGAACTTATCATAGCTGTCATTTTTGCTGCTGTTGAGTGTTTTGCCAAAGGATACCGAGTGGAAGAGGAAGGGGAAGAGGAAGGGAGATGAAATGTGCAATGTCTGGTGTCGTTAGTTACTGGGAGTAAAAATGTGCGATCCGGTTTCCCAGTGCAACCAAGTGCCAACCAAGTGGCAGCCCCAAACTGAATGTCAAAGCCAGTGCAGAAAGCCGCAATTAGGCAAGCTTAGAAGGCCAACAGCACACATACATACGTAAAATAAACCCCCAAAAGTGAAAATTGTGTCCTATACTGGGAAAAAACGTACGATAGAAGTTGAAAAGCAAACACAATTTGAGGTGCACAATAATCATCGGTACTAGAGTATCTTAAAATACTCGGGCTCGTACTCGTTTGCGGTTTTTGGTCCAACGACACAACACAAACCGAAACGCAGTTGGCAAATTGTTGATGAAATTGCTCGACTTTATTCAACATCCACAGAGTGTGCGGTTTACCTAAGAGCCAAAAAGTAGTTAACGACGACTTCAAATCTGACGTATTTCAACGTGTTTTCTCTCCATTTTCTTGTGGCCCCTTCCGTTTTCTTTTATTTTCACTTCTCCCAATTCAATCCAAGCTGGACCAGACCATTCTGACCAACCCAGACCACCCGTGGCCGAAGGTAACAACCATCAACTGAACCATTCAACTGCAATTTGTTGTCCATGCATTTCAATTGTCTGGCTGTGGGGAATAGCCAAACAAATGCTTAGCTCTCCATGAATGTATAGGTATGTAGGTGTGTGTGTGTGAGTGTGTGTGTGAGTGGGTAAAAGTTTTCAGATATCGGGCACTGTAATGGGTAAATAGGTAAATTTCTCAATTACCATTAAAACTAAACAATTTTTGTAATAAATCAATACTAGTCTGGTTTAAATATCGTAATTGAATAGAATTGCAGTCGGCATATGTAACATAAATTCAATGTTTTCATTTCAATTGTTTTTTCTTTTTGAAAATTATAAAATTAGCAACTAAATTAATTTCAAATAGGCAAATTGCATATACATACATAGTACATATACATATATGTTTGTTTGTTAGTGAGACACATTTAACAACATTTTTTAACTATATAAAGTTGTGTGTATTTATAGAAATGATTCCACAAAAATATATGTTACAGGTAAAGATTTTAAAATAGCAACTGATATTCTAGTAAGTGGAAACTTGAGCATTTTTGATGTTATTCTACTGCTTAAATAATTATGTTAGTAATTTCTATAAAATTTTGCTATTACACACAAATTTCCATATAATTCGGTTTCCCAGAATGCAATTATAGTTTTTCTGCTTACATCAAGAGCTCCTTTACAACTTAGAGATTTTTTTGTGAATTAATTCGTAAAACTTGCGCTTACTCTAATGTTCCAGATAATAGAGAATAAGATAATAAAAATCATATTTATAAGTTACTATTATTTATTGTACATAATTGTAAGACAATTGAACGGAAAATTTTCAAGAAGATCCTTTGACTTTGCTGTTTTTAACCAACTACAGTCGAACTTCCCTAACTCGAATCACCATTATCCACGAAAAAAGTTCGAGTTAGGGAAGACTTCGAGTTAGGGAAGTAGAATTGTATGAAATTTGCCTTGTATTGCCACTCGATTTTGTTCGAGTTAGAGAGACTTCGAGTTAGGGAAGTTCGAGTTAGGGAAGTTCGACTGTAGTTAATTAAATAAAATAACAAATTTTCATCGTTTCCCTGGCATTAATCTGTGATTTATAATTAAATAGAACAATAATGAAGCGAAAGTTCCTAAAATTCAATAGAGTTTTTATTTAAAGAGGGACTTTGTGGTATTTATTTAATTTTGTGTAAACATTTTCTTTAGTAATTTGGACGCATTGTTAAGCTAATTACAAGTCACATTTGAAAAGGTTTTTTTTTCGTGGACAGCTGAGCAGGAGTTGACCCCTTAATGGTTCAATACTCGTAGATGTACATATGTCATGGTCAAAGTGATTTGTGAACTTTTTGCAAAAGTCCATTAAATAAAGCTCAACTAAAATTGAGGGAGTGGTCAGCAAAGTGTGCAGGTCAGGTCAGCATATGCACAGAAGAGAATACAAATAAAAATGAACACAAAAAATAGAAATAGGAATAGAAATAGAAAAAAAGTATATAGTATGTGAAATAAAGCGGAAGAAGATGAGACTTGCAATTGCTGGCTGTCTGTGAGTCAGTAAGTCAAGCGAGCGTCAATCCGTCAATCTGTCAATCGGTCAATTCAGTTTGTCTGACGTCTGGTCAGCGAGTCAATCAATCAATCAATCACAATGACCATCTGAATGGACTCAACTGAATAAATAAACATGCAAACGGAGCTGGAAACTAGACAAAGTCGCCCAGGACGAAGGACGTTTTGGCATTGTGTGCATCTAATAGGGCTCTGTGGAAGAGCTTTGTCCGCTGTGCCCACCTTTGGGGCCAAAGCAATTGAAATGTCTGATGTCTGGCGTCTGTTGTCTGTCATTCATACCAGGCCCCGAAAATAATGAAAGGCTTGACCCACAATTTGAATAGAGATTTTAGCCATTGCCAACGCCATTGACAACGCTACTGCCAACGCCATCGCCTCGTCTCGTCTCGGTGACAATGCCTGGCGACGATGACAACGGCGGCGGCATCGATGGCTTTACAATGTGTGTGGGACATGCACTTGGCAAATATGTATGTGGCTGTAGTAGCTGGCAAGCTGGCCACATTGTGATGTGGTAGCCTTTGTTGTGGGCGTGGCATGGCCAACTCGCGAACAGCCGCAGCTGACAATCGCATTGACGGCCCAATTAACTTCAACACAAAGCGGCAACTTTGCTCTTGATTGCCAATTTTCAAGCCTAATGAACTTGCCCGATTGCATCCAAGCTACTTGGCCAACCAACTTGACCGACTTGAGCAACAAATGCATTAAGACTTTACTCATTTATCGTTACTTGAACTTGACTTTACTCCCAGGTGCCTACGTAAACAAATAAATTTAAGCAATTATTGACAAAAAAAATACCATTTGTAACAACTGTTGGATGAGCCAATAGTTCATAGCTTTTCAACTTTTTCTTCTTTTCTATTTTATTTTATCCATTTAGCTTATACGTTTTTTATGGTAATTTAATTTCGATATGTCGACACTTTGAGTTTTATTATCAATTCTTAATAGTTTTTTTTTCAACTGCATTGATTAATGTAAGATTCGAAAAGCGACCGAATCTTAAGTGAATAAATTGAAATAATACACATTATTAAAATTATCTGCAGCTAACCAAACGATTTATCTCTCTATTTGTAGTAACTTTTGATTGTGAAAACACTAAAATGACTGGCTTAACCAACTTTGTGGTTTAAGTACTAAAATAGTTTCAAACTCGAGTTTAATTCTGAAGTGTGAAATTTCAAATCTAGTTTCGCAGCTAACTTTGTTGATTGCCGCTAGCGAATATTTGAACGTGAATGAGCTACACAACAGAAATCATGTATGGGAGTCAAAGTATCGAAGCAAACTTCTTAAAGTATCATTGCTGTGCAATTTGGGGTCATTAAATGACAGAATGCATGCATTATGGGCGAATGGTCCGTTTTTGCGGCGTAAACACCAAATGTAAAGCTAGAGAATTTAAGTTTTTATGAGCGTTAGTCAAACTATAGTGTTATTCATAATTTTTTTGTTTTTTAAATGGAACCCCCTTGTTCAGCAATCTCCTCATCCGACTCTGGGCTTTCTTTTTGAATAAAATCCAAATATAAAGCCAGGATAGATAAGGTAAGATAGGAAATTATTATGGAGTTCATCGAATATAAACAGAGAATTCATAGAGCACTGATATAAAACTGATAGAACCTGATGGATTTAGAAGTGCTAGAAGAATCTTTAGTTTAAATTGACTATCTCTATTTACTTTTTTGACTCTCTTTAGCAAGTGAATATTTTATGTTCATTCGATGATCAAAGTTATGATGTAATTCACATCGTTTGGCTTCAGCTTGAGTTTTACATTTCTTTTTTTTACCTCTGAAATAAATCCACCAGCCAAAGCACTTGTAGAATTTAAAAAAAAAGGGAATATGAAATACCAAATATATAAAAACTTTATAATTATTTAAGCGCTCTTCATATTTACACCTGCTGCGGTGGTCGCCACTCACTGCCTCACCCCCCACCACCCACCACTTAACCCACACGGTTCAGTTACAGCTGCCAGCTGCCAACTGCCAACAGACCTGTTAGCCATTGCGGCTGTAAACTTGCGTCAAAGGCAAAGTTTTTTTGGGGGGTGATTAGTCCACGGCAAGGGGGAGAAATTGCTCGAATGAGTTATAAAATGGGAGGAAAGAAGTCAGGGGGATAGAGAGGGTCGGGGGGAGGTGAAAGTAAGTGTCCATGGTGGACGACGATAACTGAGAGAGCGTCGTAAATACAAAACTCTTGCGGTATTTGAGTAATGGCGAAATTTCATTTCAACTTTTGCATAATTTTATGCTCATTATGGACGCTGCGTGTGTCCCACACACACACACACACACACACACACACACTTTGCTGTGCCAACAGGGAGTGAAAGCTGGAGAGAGTCGGATAGGAAGAAACCAGCAGAACTCTAGCGAAGCGTCAAATCCCAAGACGTTGGCAATGTCGATGTCGATGTCGATGGCGTCGCAAAAGCTTTAATTACTTTGATGCATGATTTTCCTGCCATTTACAATTTGTAACAAGGATAATGAACGGGCCAAGATGTATGCCATACATCTGGCTTTATTTAACCTGCCATTACACACAGAGACACAAACAGAGTTGAGCTGTTTATTTGATGCGTGGTTTGCTTTTTGCTTGCAGCAAGGACACGCACACAGGACGAGCGAATTCCCAACTGGCTGGCAATTGAGCAATCGTGAAAATGGGTAAGTGAGCGAACAACCAACAGCAACAACAACAACAACTGACAACAACCGACAACAGAACATAACGTTGACAACGTTGACAACGACGACATTAATGAACGTCCATGAAGGACAAGAATTCACTTCAAATCGCAATTTCAACAGCATATCTCTCTGTCACTCTCTCTCTCTCTTTCTCTCTCTCTCTCTCTCGCTCTCTCTCTTTATCTCATTGTGTCTTTGAAACAGATGCGCTACGCTTGCGTGGTTCGCCATTTATACGCTTTGGAGCAGGCGGTGGCCCTGGACAAGCACAGTCGCAGTCGCAGTCACAGTCGCAGTCACAGCTTGGACACGTGCTTGTCTCACATCACAGCATACAGCAGGAACCGCTCATCGTGGTCGAGGAATCGAATCTACCGGAGGAACTTGAGCCTGAGAGCTCGGAGACCATGTCGAATCGCGCCAGTCTCGACATTGACTCGCCAGTGAATCCATATCTGCTCTCGCCATGGCGCGATCCGCGCGAGGCACGCAAGCACTCGCTGCCCTCACAGCAGGTCACCGAGGGCATCACGGCCAGCCAGGTGCGTCGACTCTCCGAGCGCGGCGGCGAAGGCTCCGGGCCATCCCCGAAGGAGGCCGCCTTCCTGGCCACACTCTCACAGGCGCCGGCTCCATCTGGTCGCCGGCACTCGGTCGTCACCATCTCGAAGGTGCCCACCACGCTCTTTGGACGTTCACGGCGAGAATCTGTTGCCGCTTATCCCTCAACCAACGGGTGAGTATTTGAGAAGAAGCAAACTTGGAGTTTGAGATAAAAATAAACAAGAAATTTAGGGCATCTTTGGCACGCTATAGTTTAAATACCCTTACAGTTTCTGGTAGTCAATTATCGACTTATTGCTCCAATGACAGGTATATAAAATAGTAATCAGGTATTAGTTAAACTTGATCACCATGTACGAAAAACACTATCTTCAATCTAGCAACAAAGATTTTCGATAGACTGAAATAATTTGATTATGTAATAAACATAATTTAATTTTATGGCTGGAGCTTAGGGTCGCAGCATACAACATATATTATATATTACATATTGGATCCGTCGAAAACTTCATATCGATCGAATTATAAATTCGGTAGTTAATGAAGAAACAATGCACTATGGTAAAAAAAACCGTATATTTTGGCATAAACTCTAAATATAAAGATAGAGACTTGAAATATGGCATGAACTTTAGTTAGACTAATTTAGAATTTTGAATTTTTTTTCTGATTTAGACCACGCCTTTACCTCCCCCCCCCCCTCCCACATACGACTATGCAAAAAAGGGTCAAATATTTATATAAAATCTAAATATATGGCTAGAGGCTTAAAATTTGACACGAAGCTAAGTTATAATATTGAAAAATATATAATTTGTTTTGTTTTTTAATTGGACCTTGTCTTCATTCCTCCTCGGCTAAGAAGAAAAGTTAAGCAAAATTTTTTCAAGCTTAAATATAAATCAATTTATTTTAAACTTTGCATGTTTGATGATTAGATTTAAATAGAATTTACAAATTAGTTTGTTTTTAAATTTTACTATGTTTTCACCTCGCTCTCCATCTAAATCTGAGAAAAATCCGATTTTTCAGCCAAAATTCACACCTACAACATGCGATTTTACGAAGAGGAACAAAATCGAACAAAAAGGATTATTCACATCTGATTATATATAGTTTAGTTAATAACGTTTACTCAAAACTCTTGTACTGTTTTGTGATGTACTAAAGTAAAGCTCAACGGAACAGGAACACATTTGTTAGTATTTTGTTTAAAATACACATGAACAACACATTAGACCATTGCACGATAAACCACAAATACCGTAAATCTCTGCTACTATCGTTTTTTAAATACCTTTATCAACTTTGTTCATATTTATAATTTTTTTTAATGCTTACATAACACACACAATTCGTTCTGAAAGTTGAAATTTGTTTTCCCGCTCTTTTTCAGTTTACATGGCATCGCTCAATAAGCTGACTTTGAGCGCGCTTAAAATATTAATGGTAGTCCCGAAAAATTATTTTTGTTTGCTTTGGAGTTTTTCGATTTAGGAACTACAAAAACTTTTAAGAAACAGAACAACAGAAAATTTGAGTTAATGCCAAAATATCGGACTTTTTTACCATAGTGCAATGTTGAGAAGCGCTATCGATAAGATGTCTATTCATCTGAACTTTTTACAGGTTCTAAAAACTTGAAGTGACAGAAAAATTCAAAATGTTAAATTGAACTACATAATTCATTACAATAGTAACATTGTTAAATAACTTGCTTACTACAATTATGGAAAGTTTTCAAGTCCTAAAGAATGATTAAGAAGGCAAACGGATAGAATCAAATGGAATCGATTGATTTAGAGTAAAATTACATATGATAATGATGAGGGAAGAATGAATGCAAGTCAATATCAATCCTGTTATTTTTAAAGTAGTTAAATGGTGGTAGCTGAGAAAAAGTCTGCTCGAATCCTTAGCTGTAGTAAGTGTTGATGCAGACTGTGTTTTTTTGGTTTGATCATTGCAGGAGCAGTCGGGTGCTAAACTCACGGCGGGAGAGCAACACGGGGCCACCGTCGACGGATCCGATTGGAAGCATCCACAATCTGCAGCTGGACATTATGGACGACATTTATCTGCAGTCGCGCAAGGCGCGCTTGAAGCTCTGGACGTCGAGCAACGAGAAGGTGTGCGAGGTGCAGACCGTGGATGAGGCTGGCACTGGCGCACCTGGCAGGCGCTATACCAATCGTCGCTACTCGGAGTGCCCCCAGCCGGGTGTCGGTGCTCCTGTCGGCGGTGGCATCGGTGGTGCGACTGGTGGACTTCGTCGTGGCTCAGAGCATCCAAATCCGCCGAGTGTCTCGCCGCAGCCACTGTCGGCGCGCGCGTCGACGCGACGGAAGAAGTCGGGCAGCGGACTGGGATTGTTGGGCAGTCGCACGGATCTCGCCGGCATTTTCAGCTCCCTGACAGGGGCTGGCGGCAGCTCGGCGGCGGAGACACAACGACCGGATCCGGACGGTTCCTCCAGCTCGTCGGCTGCCACTGGCAACAGCGCCAGCAGCCCGTTTCTGAGCAACACGTTCCAGCAGGCGGCCCGTGGACGCACCACCAGCGCCACGCCCACTCCCAGCGGTGGCCAGTCGTCGAATCTGCTGCTCGACCCGAACGCCGGCCGCTCCACGCGCTCCAACAGCTTCGACGTGTCCATACTGAACAACGCCAAGCAGCTGGTCACCGAGGCACAAGACAACAGCTCGGCGGCCATTTCCGGCTGGTTCGGCGGCAAGCGACAGCCGGCGACGCCGGTGGCCCGCAAGAAGAGCGTGCGGAGCAAGAGCAGCGCCATGGCCCTCTCCAAGGACATGCTGGAGCGGCTGCAGAAGAAGGATCCGCTCGGCGGCGAGTCGAGCAAGCCGAAGTTGAAGCCGCGCAGCAAGCAGAAGAAGAGCTGGGCAGACACCACCAAGGCGAACATTGTGGATGCCACCATCTTGGGCACCGCCATCGAAGGATTCCTCCGCAAGAGCTCCAACGCCAGCATGAGCTCCACGGGCGCCTCAACATCAAGTGGCGTCCGCTCGGGCGGCGCTGGTGGCAGCGGTGCCAAGGGCGCCATTCCCAAAGACTCGGGCGCCACCGGCAGCGGCAGCGGCAGTGGCGTTGGCACTGGCGGTGGTAACTCTGGGGGTCGTCCACGCAGCCGCCAGTCGGCCGCCAGCTCGGCCCAGTCGCAGGCTGGACGGGCCATGCGATCCACCCTCAATTGGTTCAGCAAGGGGGACGAGGACGATTCCAAGGACACGTGCGACGCCTCGCTGTGCGCCACGCTCAAGGACCTCTTCGTCAAATAGGTGACGGACCGAAGGCCCAAGTAGTTTGACCACCGCGACTTGGGCAGCTCGCGAAGGCGACCGGGAGACGGATGCGAAAAATTGACAAAATAAACAGGTACATATGCTTAATATATGGGATCGGAAATTTCAGTAAATAGTTTAAAAAATCAAATCTGAAAAAAATGTCAATAATTAAATTAAAATTTACATAATATTTTTTGATAGGGTATGAAAACGTATTAGCTAATATTATCAATTTATTTAACTAAGGTTAGATTTAGGTTTAAAAAAAAAGATTTTATTCAAAATAAATAATATGATTTCATTATTATTTCATAATAGCATAGGAAAGGATGAGAGGCCAGTCGGCCCATTGTGGTGTCTGACTTAAGCTGAAGGACTAGCTAGGGTGAGGAGGGTTGATAGGGTTGGGCTAGGCCCGCCCATAGAGCCACAATATATATAAAAAATATATAAAAATCCAATCAATATGTTTTTTGTCGGTCAAATCCCACAATATTTGCCTCTGTTGCGCCTCTGTTCAATCAGTCTAATTCGCTCTTTTCGTTCAAAGAGCTCAACTCGACTTTTATTTTGCTGCTTGTTTGTCGCCATTTCTGTTCAAAAAGATTTCGACTAGTCGAAACACTGATTAGAAATAGTTTAAAAATAGCCTTACCAAATTATTTTCGAGCCAGTTTGCAATATAAGGTCCCTGTCATATTTATAAAATCACCTTATAAATTGTAATAAATCGAAAACTACTGTCTGCAGCGGAATACAATGTATAGAGAAAATGAAGAGGAAGAAGAAACGAAAAGAATGAATGTACAGTTAGTTCACAATAATCTAACGGTACTTAACAAAGAGCACCTTATTAAACTCTTAGTTTTGCATATTTATAAATTCACAATTTAACACAAAATATTTTGATGCAAAAAAATTCTTGGAACATGCAAAAAAATTCTTGGAGCAATTCTAAGAGTAACTGCAAAAGAAAATTTTCAAAAATATTTTTGCTAGTATTTTTAATAATTTTTTGAAAACTGCAAAAAAGGCACTTTTTGCCTGAAAATGAGGAAATAAAACCCTAAAAATTTACAATTAAACAAAAAATATTTTGATGCAGAAAAATTCTTCGAACTATTCTAAGAGTAACTGCAAAAGAAAATTTTCAAAAATATTTTTGCTAGTATTTTTAATAATTTTTTGAAAACTGCAAAAAAGGCACTTTTTGCATGAAAATGAAGAAATAACCCACTTTTCATGCAAAAAGTGCCTTTTTTGCAGTTTTCAAAAAATTATTAAAAATACTAGCAAATATATTTTTGAAAATTTTCTTTTGCAGTTACTCTTAGAATTGCTCCAAGAATTTTTTTGCATGTTCCAAGAATTTTTTTGCATCAAAATATTTTGTGTTAAATTGTGAATTTATAAATATGCAAAACTAAGAGTTTAATAAGGTGCTCTTTGTTAAGTACCGTTAGATTATTGTGAACTAACTGTACATTCATTCTTTTCGTTTCTTCTTCCTCTTCATTTTCTCTATACATTGTATTCCGCTGCAGACAGTAGTTTTCGATTTATTACAATTTATAAGGTGATTTTATAAATATGACAGGGACTATATTTTCAGTTAGAGCGTACTGTGGCTTAGCTTTGATATTTTGAATCAAAAATTAAACATAGCCTGTCCTACAAATTTCTGTTAAGTATCTTTGAAAGTTTCCTACAAATACTTCCACAAATGTTTCCTTTGGGGGTAGACATTTTTAATAACCAAACGTTATGCTCATTCACATCATAAATGAAAATGATAGTCAATCACTCAGACAGTCAAGAATACAACAATATTGATAAAATCAAATTGAGCTTCCGCATGGAAACTGATAAAGTTTTGGAACAGTGGCAAAATCGCAGTAGTATTTCCTGATCTCCCAAAAGTGACTAAACTTATTAAATATATAATTATTTTTTTTTATATAATTTTGCAGCAATCTGAGTACTGGAAGCACAGATTTTAACATCTTCATACAATCAGCAATTTGTCAAAATGTCACCTGGAAGCGGCAGAAAGAAAAGTGCACTACAGAATTTGCAGAAAAGCGGTAAATTGTAAAGATATTCATAATTAAAACGATAAATAACAGAGATGGACAGAAATCGATAACGATAACTGTTTGTTTTTTGTAAAATCAACATTGCGGGTGAGTTTTGTGATTATCACAGGGCAGGGAAAATGTGGCGTAGTGGCAGGCCGAATGACAAATTACCTTCATACAGTGACCTACAAAAAGAAAAGCCAAACTTATATACATATATATCGATAACTATATACATATATTTACATACAAAGCGTATTTACATTTTTAACCTTCATACAAACAAAGTCAAATAAAGTTTATACAAAACTGAAGAAACAGAGCTGAGGAGCAGTGGAATGTTGAAAAAGGCGAAATAGCAGAGTATATCAAACTATTTTTTTAAGAACGGAGCAATTTTTAGAATATCATGATTGAGTAACTACATATATAGTGAAAATTGGATTGATATATTTCATATACATATGAATGTAATAGAAGAAAGAATGGGGAAACAAATTGTGTGTTGCGATCCACGAATGTACAAAAAGACAAAAACCAAAAAAGCGCATATCAAACGATACATATGCAAAATCAGATACATATACTACGAATGGAAATGAACACTACAATTGTATGTATGAATAGGAACACGAATTCTCGTGTGTACTCGCATAGAGCAGTAAGCTAGATAAACAGATAATGTAACATATGTATAATGACGATGATATGATTGTGCAAGTGAATTTGTATAGCAGCTCCCTTTGGGATCCTTTTAAGTTCATTCATTCTGTTTTTTTTTTTTTTTTTGGTTTGTCTCTTTTGCACTCAGAATATGGATGTGCAAATGTAATGGATGTATAAACAAATCACATGTACAGACAAACTGGGAGACGGTGTTAAGGTTCCATAATATGTATGTATTAATACTACAAGATAGAAAAACGAAAACAATGAATAAATATTTATTCTATACGTACTCGTACTACTTATGTGTATGTGTGTATAATGTAATATGTGTGTAATGTATGTACGAGTATGTATGTATGTATGTACATTTATATCTGCAACCACGTACTTGGGTTATTACTCGTATTCAGATAGCCGGAGGTATTTGGCGAGAAGTTGTAGTGCAACAATAATTGTAATTTGCATGTACTAACATATAATACATAACTTACTGTAACTGTAACCATGTGCAATTTGAGCTTACAACAACAAATTACTAAATCTACCTAATGTCTGATAATAAGCATAATAGTAAAATATAAAACAAAACACGTTATAAATAAAAGTATCTTAAATTTCAATATATACAATATATGTATATTTATATACTGATGTATGTTAAATTTATATGTACTTGTATGTTATCTGTATCAAAAAAAGTCGATACAAAACTCATACGAAAGTCAAAGCTCGAGTCAAGTTGAGTTGGCATTCAGAATGACAAGCAAATTGCACAAAAAACTTTGTTAATTGTATTATATGGCAAAATGCCAAATCAATTTGAGAGAAATTTCAAGCTCAAAACTGGAACTGAAACTGGAACTCGAACTCGAACTCGAATTGAAATTGGAATTGGAAGAACACGGATTAGAAAAACAACCACAAAAACAAACAAACAATCAGTCAATATTGCAATCAATCAAGTACGTTTCAATCATAAGTACTATGTTCATACATATGTATGTATTTACTTTCATATTATATAGATGATATGAGATTTGGCAGTGTCAATTCGCAGTTCGCAATTCTTCATCTGTCGCTTTCGCTCTAACACTTACACTCTCTCGCTCTCTCGCTTGATGCATTGCATAACTCTGTTGATGAAAATGACAGCTTGTCATGCAGACAGACTGTCAACCGAACTATGTAACTCTATAATTATTCGCACACACATACAATATATTTTCTATATGTATGTGTCTGTATGTAAGTATGTGTCTCTCTCAATGTGCCCAATTAACACGTATTTAGATTTCCATGTGTGTTTCAAAAAAAACTTGAATACTTGAAATCAATACGGTAACACAAAGTTAACTTTCACTTTCAATGCTAAATGTACATAGGGTTAATCAGATAAATTACATACAAAAACACGCAAAGCAAAATAAAAAATAATATAAATAATTAAACATAATACATTCATACTAATGTGGGATGTATTATGATTGGTATTTCAACTATTTACACGTCAATGCGACCGTTATTGGTCCTTACACATAATATAAAATATTTCTAGTGATTAAATGTTGTTCTAGTTTTTTACATGTCCATTTTTTGCTCGTGTTTGTTGCAACTGTTGTTGCCATTGTTGTTGTCAATGTTGTTGTTGTTGTGTTGTGCGGTTTTTTTCTCTCTTCGCCACAGCAACAACTTATGGAACTACCAAGTATATATACTATATTTGTGCTAACAATAAACCTGTACAAAATAAATATACTTAACAAAAAAATCATAAAATTGTATAAAAATATAAACGAGTACTACATGTACTATACGTGTATAATAAAATTGAAAAATACAAAACAAAAACTAATACGATAAACAAAAAATACAAATTTTTAAATCGTTAAAAATGCAAACTAAACGTGAAGTTCCCTTTGTTCTATTTTTGATAGTAGTATATATATTCTACAAATACCAATTAATTTATAAATAAATAAATATATGTATCTTCCGTTGCCCACCACGAAACACAATCAATGTGCATTATTTTGTACAATTTTTAGCCCAGACTCGAAGCTTGCAATACTCTTAACTATCCAATGATAATAAATATAGCAATAATTGTGTACAATACAAAGGCATGTCTTATTAAGACAAAGCAACTTCCTATAAGATCGTTTGAAATTTCCAACTTTCTTCCAATATCGTTAATCTGAGAGATTCAAAACTCTAGAGCTGCAAATGTATCGATAGTCTTCCCAAAGGTTTCGATAGTTTCCGCTTACACAAACTATAGTATCATAATTCCATCGTTAAGCCGAATTTTAAATTTAAAGAATGAAAATTCGGCTGCGAATGAAACGAATTTTGCACCAAATTCTGTTGCCAAAATAGAATAAACTTTTTGTTAACACAAGAATTGCAGCTCTAGTAAATGATGCGAATTTCTACAAGATATCTGGTATTACTTTAAGTATTGCCTTTATAGCAGCACTTTGCCATTCAATCAAGCAAACTTTACAGTTCATAGCATTTTCAATTTCGCTTAAAATTTTTAATAAAAGTTAGCAATGTTGGCGTATCAAGACAAAGCGATGCAAATGTCGACTATTTGACAGAAATTTAAAATGTAATAAATTGCAGTTCTTCATTAATTTGAAGTTTTTAGATAAGCCAAGTCTTATGTACTCTTACTAACATATTGATTTGGCAGGAAGTTGGACGAAGCACATTTGTGTCCGTTTTTAAATCATTTTCAGAAAATTCGAATTTTCAAAAGATTTTTGTCAAAATTGGTATAATAGGAATTAATTATCGAACTGTGTTTGTTAATAACTAGCTCGACCACAATGGGATTATGGCGAGGCAACAATAAACTGATTGGCCGTAATTTTCAAAGGGGTTGACAGTTGTTAGCTTACTTACGGTGCCAACTGTAATGCAAGACTACGTATGTCCAAGCGATTTTACGATTTCCCAAATGCAAATAAGACAAGCTATTCTTTTTGTTTGTGGAAAATCTGTTGACAGCAATGAGACAGCTGTGCTTAGTACGACAATGCTCTATCTCTCACCGTCTTTTTCTCCTTCTCCCTCTGCTTCTCCTTCTGTCTAAGTCTCGCTCTCACTTTTTTCAGCAAGTTGACAGATGTAACTGTCGTAAATGTTCTTTGTTGCTGTTGCGACGAGTATTGTCATTTAATTGTTGTTGTTTTACTGTTGTTGCAAGTTATGGCTACGACTAAGGCTAAGACTATATAAAGCCAGCGGTTACCACCGAACTAAAAATACTTTAGTAGTGTTAACTGAAGATTTTACTTACGTACATGTATAATCTTTGAGATGCTAAATTCGTGTAATATGCATACGTTCATATGCCTGTATGTTGTATATCTATCAATTACTTTACCATTTCTCATTTTTTGTTGATGATTTTTTTTGTGCTAAAGAAATGTGCACTCTGCGATTTGCATGTGAAATTGTAATTATTTTTGCATGTGTAAATTAGGTTTAAGCTACAAGAATTAAAATGATGGCATACTTTTGGGCGTACTGTGAAAGCAATATTTCTAAGGGGAACTGATGCGAATTGAAACGAAATGAAACGAAATTTAATGAAATCTCACGTTAAGGCAAGACGAAATCGTGCGAAACTAAAATGATGTCATAAAAATACAACAAAAAGCAGTCGATTGAAAGAAAGCACAAAAAAATACATCAAGCACAAAAATAACAAAAACAAAAGCAAAAAAAAGAATAAATGTAAATTTACGCTCTAAAAATAAAAACCAATAAAAGCATGTCAAGTATGTAAATTGATAAAAAGGTAAGAGTAAAAGAAAATGTTACTCTTTGAGTAGTTCTATTGTTTTTTTTTTTTTTTTTTTTTTTGTGTTTGGTGTTGGCACCCGGGGGAAAAGTGGGCAAAACTACGCATAACTTAGTAAATAATCAAAGTAAAATGAAAGGCAAGACAAACTGAGCTCAAGGCAAAAGTTTGTATGTACTAAAGTACATACTCGTATATAAGCAAAAGTACATAAATACCTAATTTTATATATTTCACGTATATGCTATGTAAATATTGTTGAAAATATCGAAGAGAGCAAGCAAGGAAATATATGATTCTTTTTAAAATGTCCATGCATACGCACATACGCAAGTACTATATGCGTAGATATGGAATAAGAGAGAATTCTAGAGATGAAAGTGAAATGATAATGCAAATGAAAATACAAATTATAAGTATACATACTGCAAATAACGCGAGAGTTAAGTTTCGAATGAATATTAAAAAAAATTAAATTCAATTGCAACTGAATGTAACAATCATATGATGACACATAATGGATTAAACCAGCAAAAAAAAAAAAAACAATACAAAAGCTACAACTATATAATATATACATATTTATATATAATAATAATATTAATAATAATAATTATAACGTATACATACCTATGAATAGAATGTATACACATACTTATACATATAAATACTATATACTTACATATATGTATGTCAAGTCCTACGAGACCCTAAATGATGTATATGCTCACATTAAAATACAATACGCATACGTATGTGTATGTGTGAATGTTTGTATGTGTGGTCGACAACTATTGTTCACTCGCCTGCATCAGTGTTCTGTGAGTAGCGGTCTTTAACTGCCGCACATACATACAACAACATAAACACTATACATATATACACGTATACATATATATACATATATATATACTAAATAAATAGTTATGTGTATTTGTCACTTGTTTTATTAATCCTGCCGTGTCCGGGGGCTGTCTCAACAGGTGCAGTTGAACTTGCAATTGGATTCATTCTTTGAGCTTAAAAATTCCAAATAATCGCGCTGTTCCGGAAAAATCTATCTGTGCCGTACAATTTGTTTGAGCACACATCATCAATATCCCGGAATCATTAACACAAATTCAAAAAAAAGCCCGTATGAAGTTACAATTTCACTTTAACTTTGAATATTTTGAAAATATGCAAACAATCAGAGGCAGGTTGCAATTGGGAAAAATATCTGAACATTCTCGTGTTCGCAGCACGCACAAAATGAATGCAGTCTGCAAATAGAATCTTATGAAGTGCAACCGTTCTATTCCGAGTTCCATTTTAAATTAGTTTTCAGAAATCTGCTGAAGACTCATGTGATCAATGCCCACTTTCTGAAAAGTTTATTCTTACAATGCACTTTTCTATGGAATTCCAAAATCAGTTCCAAGAACATTAACAGAACACATCAAATCTGATTTGAATTGGAAAAGTTAGTGCGACTTCAGGTTATTTACATTTGTGTGCATGATTTATGATAAGCTGCCACACAGATACTATAAGGTCAAAAATGTTGTTTCTCGACGCGTCGTTTTTGATTGTCGACCCTTATAATACTTGATGCCAATAATAAATACCAAGTAAGTACGCTATAGTCGAGTCCTAGCATTACATAGTTTTAGACTAAGTTGTAATAGGACTTAGCATATAAGTTTAGTTTAACTTGTTGTAAATAAAAACAGAATAATTAAAGAAACTATCAGGGATGCCACAGAAACCGCAAGCGAAATAGAATTCCGCAGAAAGCAATTCCGCACGGAAATTTCCGAGTTGCCTTAGAACTTCGGATGATTTAATGTTTTTTACCAATTTCACCAACCTTTTCGAGCTAGGCTGCTAATGGTTGACATCTTCTCAGATTAAATTACCCAATCGTTTGTTTAGCCACTTTTTTAGCAACTTTTTTTCATTGCAGAACAATAAGTTTTTCTTTTTTTTCTCTTTAATTTATATAATTTAATTCATTTGTATAATAATTGACTTTGTTTAGCTACAAAAAACTTAAAAGTAATTGGCGCGACAAAATAAAAGTTACTCGACAACTCTAGCGACTGTCTGCCATTAGTCTGGCAACTCTTCGTGACAAATGTTTTCACAAATTGCACAATAAGCTAAGTTTTTATTTCGGTAAAACTTGATTTACCTCAAATGAGCTATTTTTTTAATGCTTAATGTCCTTTAAACATAATTTTCATCCTTGGAACGATGATTTCGCGATTCGATTATGTCAAGATATAACCTAAAAAATTAGTCAGAATTTAATATAATTTTGGCCCAAAAGACACTTTTATCGTCCTTGAACTTGTATGTTTTATTAAGTAATGCATCTTTCAAACGGTTCCTAGGCCCCATACGTATTTCCTTTGGCCGAATCAATAAAGGCTTGAAAAATACTCAGAAAAACCGCTCTTTTATGGTGTCCAGATTTCTTTGTCCGCTACTGTATATACATATATTCTTGAACAGCATCAACAGCCGAGTCGATATAGACATGTCCGTTTGTGTGAGATCCTAGATCTTAAAAACTATAAGGGCTAGAGCTACCAAATTAAACGCACAGGTTTCTATAAGCCCCACGCAGATCAAGTTTATTTCAAAATTTTGCCACGCCCCTTTCCGCCTTCGTAAATCACGAAAAGCCACCCCACGCACAGTTTTTACAACATTACGTATTTTTCAGTAATTAATTAGAAAAAAACCTCTTTACTAGGTAAAAGTCTAGTGACAAAAAAATTATATAACCCAAAATTTTTTTTTTTAATATCTTTCTAAAAGAATTTTTACAGATATGTGCTGCATGTCAAAAGACGCGGAATTTCAATGACTATAACATAAACCATATTTATAGTGATTTGAGTGGTAAATTTTTCTTCAATCGCCGAAGATATTTTTTTTCGCCTGTAGCTTTTTACCTGTTTACTCAAGAAATAAAGTTTAAAGGTATTTCTAAAAGCCCTTTAAAATACCTTTCCAACGACATATAGATCATATCTGCAGCTTCTCTTGTTTAAGGGTTAAGGGGGTGTTAATTTTAGCGGGTTGTAGCGATTTCCCGCTAATCTAGCTATTTTTCCTAGATTTTTGGTCGGGAACAAGTCCTCATTTAAACTTGTACGCTATATAGGTTATTTGATACAAACGAACACACAGACTGACTTTTTATGTCATTTTGGGAAGTCCACTAAAAATTTCAAAATTTGTTATCAATGGAACCAGTGTTAGGATTTTGATGATCAAGGTGTCATTCGACGCGTATTTTTGATAAAAATAATAAAAAAAATATTAAGAAATGTTGCTAAAACGCTCCAACGGCCCCATCCGCTGCAACTTTTTAAGTTTTGACCCTCCCACTGACACCTGTTTATGTCACGAACCAAATGAGTTTTTTAAAGTCTTAGTGTGTTTTTTTGTTAATTAGAACTATACCTGACGATCGGTATAAAACTCGACCTGACAGTCATTGCATATTTTCCATTCTAGTCGCCTTTCGCACCCTTCGTGCTGCTTTCGTCACTAGCGCGGCCTGCCGTCAGCAGTGATCTATTATTATAAGCTATTATCCTACTGACTCGCATGAAGATCGGCAAATCAAAACAGTAATGGCTGGTTTGAGCTTCAAGTAATATAAGTGCCTAAAAGCATGTAATAAAAAATATTTTAAATTTATTTAAATAAGTAAGTCGGAAGCTCGACTATAACGCTTTACTGCGAGCAGGGTAATAAATTCGCTGTGGTCAGCGCCTCTACTCGAAGCAAGTATTGCGGTGTGTAAGTGTTGTTGGTTTTTGCTACGTTTCAGCGTCGATGAGTGACTACGAGGCTGTTGTTGTTTTTTTTTGTCAGCATTGAAGAAGACATTGTAACACCAAAAAGCGAAACATGATGGCTGCAACCGCAGATAAAAAATATAAGATTTATCGCAAATTATTTATTGAATTAATTTCATGTTAATAAACATTTTCCTCACTTTTATGTACCTTTTCCATTTGGTTGTATTTTTTGCAAATTAACAAATTTTTTTTTTAGGCATACAACTTTTTGCAATTATATGTTACGAGCATCTTCACAGTCCAAGATTCCTCTTTGGGGCTTTCATAGCTTTCATCTGATTTTTAATTTAATATTTTCCAATCCCATAATTTTAAAAAATTTAAATGTAATGTTTCTGTAATGTAATGTTTAATAGTACATAAATAAAATTAAATTGACTCTATTATTTTTGTTCTTAATAAAATTGTCTTCAGGAATGTGAGTGCCCACACATACATATACTTATTTCATTGAGGTACTGTATAATATCGACACATCGACAAACGCGGCACATCTCTGATTTTGGCTGATACGTATGGACAGCAGCAGCAGCGGGTCATAAATCAAACACGCCACAAAGTATGCAACGCAAATTCGGCAGCAGGCAATCGGATGCCGATGGCGATGCCGTTGCCTGCATTAAATATTAATGCGCTTTATGCGACGCTCGAGTGGGCAAACTTCATCTAGCATCTAGTATCAGAGAGCAACAGCAACATCCAGTGGCATTTCAGCCACAAGGTGAGGTGGACATGGACATGGAGTGGAAGAGTCGGGCAGCTGGTGGGTCACGTAGGAAATCGCCAGCAAGTGGTCCAAGCTGTTTCCTCCTCCTTATCGGTGTTCTTCCCCCTTCTTCGCTTCCCTGCATCCGTTTCGCTTGCGATGCGTAAAATGCTAACGCTTCGATTGCTGCACACGCAGCACGGCAAACGCGAGAGCATGTATGTAGATTATTGGCTTGTCGTTGAAGAGCTGACAGTTGAAAATGGATGGAGGGGGCTGGCGGAGGGTTACAGGAGTGCAGAGAGTAAGCGGGATTGGCAGGTAAAACAACAGCATCAGCATCAGGAAAAAATTCGTCAGCCTCAAAGCAATCGTCAACTGTTGGCAACTGTTGCTCACAATCAACCATCAATCAGCGGCAATTCTGTTGGACAAATTTGCGTTGTTGCTGTTGTTGTTTTTGTTGTTCTGTTTGCTGAAATTCGAGCACACACATGCAAACAAAAATAGATTCATACATGTTCAAGCTATTGCTGTGCCGAACTGGGAGGGTAAAGTGGGTTGGATTTCGAACTCAGTCATAATCACATGCCTGCAACTCGCTATGACCAGCTAATTAGGCGCACAAAGTGCAACACCGCAGGCATTCAATTACCAAAATGATCCACTCAATTTTATTGTTGCCGCATTTCGCAGCCAAATAGCACAACTCACTCACTCTCACACACACACACACACACACACACACACAATTTACTCTGGCTCTGCGATATCTGATTTGTAATAAAAGTCCATATTTGGAGAAACTTGTCTGACCCTCAAACTATTTACATATATCAATAATTGAATTGAATTGTAGCTTTAAAATCTTTCAACTTTGTACAGACACATACATAAATAACAAATTAATCTTAGCGAAATACGATCAAGATTCGATTTACTACAATACATATTTTAATAGATGCAAATATAAGTACTTAAATTATAGTATCATTCTTAAAGCATAAAATAAAATAAATTGGGCCGATTTTTACAATATTACTCCTCAGTCGAGACACACGTCCGAAAGTGCTCATCTCAAAGCTTTTAGCAGGGACACACACCAGGTTCACTGCTGCATGGTGTCTCGACTAGAAGTGGGCATGGGCCGTGCCGGTCATAGCGACGCGTCGTGGCCTATAACAATAACAATGTTCAGTATTGGGCATCGAGACCTTATTTCGGTTCTGGCCGGGTTAAGCTCGTGCCTAAATTTAAAGCACGAAACAAATTTAATATTAACAAGCTACAATGAAAATATTCCATGCCGTATACTTTCAAGATTGTGCATTAGAGTGGGTCAATTTTTTGGGGTCTAAAGTCAAAATCGAGCTTCCGATTTTTAACGAGAAATTATGATAATTTTTGACTTTTCATACGATTTCCCATATTTCACGCTAAAATTCGGAAGCTCGATTTTGACTTTAGACCCATGGTTTCTTGGGCAAATCTTCTTAGAATTCGTCGTAGATTACGATTTTGATAACATCTTGAAAAAGAAAAAAATTTATTTTTGCTCCATACAAATTGACCAACTCTATTGTGCATGCTTCGTTCGTAATTTTAGTATATTAATTGCGTAACAAATTAAATTAATTATATAAGTACCGTTATATGATGTTCTGGAAATTCGTGCTGAGCCTGAAAAATGAGGCCCGCGCCCACCTCTAGTCACGTCACAGTGGCTAGAGATAAATCAATTCTCTGCTATGTGCTTTTTAAATTTTGCACGCGTATATTTCATTTAATTTCACAGCTATGTTTTAGCAATCTGTTTTGATAAAACGACACACTGTGCGTTGCTACTTAAAAACAAAACTTTGTTTCTTTGCAATTAATCTTTCGATTAAAATTCTGAGAACAACTGAAGGATACTTTCGCAGAGATCGCGGCAGAGTTTGTTTACCAAATGGTCAGTGGCGTTACTGAGAAGAAAATTGTATTTTTTGTTCGTGCGATAGGAACGTTTTTCTTTTACTGCCGTATTAATCTGATGCTGCCTCAGACACACTGTTCTGTGGCTTTTCAGTTCGGTTCAATCGCTTGACACTGACGGTTGTATTACTTCCAAAGGCTGGCGAGCTCGCTCAATAATTCACAAATTATTTCTTGTTTCTGTCATTTCGGGAATTATATCAAGTGTTTATCTAAACGTGTGTGTTCTTTACAGTCGGCGTCGTTGTCAAGCGTGTATTATTTTTAAGACTACTAGTGTTTGTGTGTGGCACGATCTCTCATCGATTGTATTGAAACAGCTGTCTGAAAAGGTGAGAAACTAGCGGCGCTGCGCTCTGAGCGAAAGCTACACGCACATGTTAAAACACCACGAAAGCAAACAAAAAGAGTGAACTTTTATGGAGACGTTCCTAAAAACGTTAGGCAGCTGCAAATTAATTCGTGTTCAAATTTATTACAATAGGCAATTACAGATATTTAAAAGCGACAGCATAATGCTTATACATACTTGTAGTTAAATAAAAATTCTTCATTTAATAAATATCTGAAGCTTATTTTTTAAGCTGATAGACACTCATTACTCGCACAACAATAAATCGCTTTCATACATTTGACATTGATATCGAAACTTGCCCATTTAATTATGCATACTAAAGTTTTGTATGTGTACAGAAATATAAAAATATGATAAGAGATATAAAGATTAGATAGTGAATGGATTCGGAGAACTGCAACTTTGCAGTAATAGTAACAACATAGATAGAGAAACATTCCCTATCAAAGCTGTACCGCTTTTGACAAAGCTAAATGTGAAAAATATTTCATTTTACCTCACGATAGTAGATATTTGCGTTTTCTGGAATGACCACCCTAACCACAAATTTCCATTTTAAAAGCACCTGATTCATTGCTAATGTCATCACAATCGGGCATGTTAACTATAACCCGATATTTGTATTAGGTTTTGTTTTTAATATTGGTATATGCATAGATCAATTTGTCTGTCTGACTGAACTGAAATTCTGAACGCAAGTTGAAACTGTCCATTGAACAGTCTGCTAGAAATGAAAATTAAAAGTTTCAGTTCGGTCTTTGCTATAAATTACCACACTGAAATGGAATTTAGGGTATTCACGGTTAAGTACATTCTTCCCACACTAAAATCTTTTGTTTCGTGTTGTTACTCATCAAGCTCAAAAGCTTTTTCTGCTTTGGCTGCTAGTCGAGCTTTTTCTCACATTCAACAACTAACGGCACCAGACTCTAAATATTCAAAAGCAAATGAACTGCGAGTCAACTTGTCAATGACATTAATTGGTCAGAGACATGACATATAAAATGCTTTAATACACAAATTCTATCAATTGAGGAACAAAGAAGCCCCAAAAACAATATGATCTTACTAATGAGATGATCAAATCATCTAAAAGACTGAGTACAGTTTGAAATGCGTTTTTTAATTTTGCTTCACTACAAAAGCAAATTGTGGTTCTTAGTAAAGAAAAAAATTTGCGGCGATGATATTTGTATATGAGCTTTGTAGTGGAATCAAAGTATTACTTCCATCGCACATACTATACTTAACCTTTTCTATGAAGCTCTTTTAATATTCTTAATTTGTTAATACAGTTGAACTTCCATAACTCGAACGTCTATAACTCGAATGCTCTCTAACTCGAACTTAATTGAGTGGCAATAGCGTATACTAAACCAAACAATAGGACTTCCATGAGTCGAAGTCTCTAACTCGAACTTTTTTCTTGGAAAATTGTGATTTGAGTTAGGGTAGTTCGACTGTGTTAATTGTGCTTTTTTTTGTTTTCTTTCTTAAAATGTTTATCAGATAGATACTCATATCTACCATCCCTATTGCCAAGGGCGTCGGCAGCTTCTCAATAAGGGGGAGGCGCGGTGGGCAAAATATTTTTTCACATTTTCACATTAATTATTTAAACAATTTATTATTTTAGCAATTATTGATATGGAAACATAGCTAAAAATTGCCACAAAATAATCACAAAGTTTTAAAAACTACACTGTTTGGATTTCGGAAGCTTTATGTGGTAAAATTATGAGTATTAGGGGGGGTCACGGCTCCCCCCCTTCCGACGCCCTTGCCTATTGATTTCTTCATTGTTCTGGCTCCCATAGAGAAGCACAACAAATTTTTGAGTGGTTACACTCTTGTGCAATGTGCTCTAATGTTAGAGTTGTCAGTTCGGATAAATGGTTGAGATCCTATCTAAGTCACCAAGCAACGATAGCAAAATCTAGCAAGCAACATTCAACAAATTTTAGTCAAGATCAAAACCAAAGCTTTTTGTGTACATTATAGGTCGTGCCTGAGGGTATGCAACAGAAAATTAAGTCAGCGCTGCACTGACTAAAAATAAATAATGAACACAATTTCAATACTGATAATAAATTAAAAAAATTTAAGAAATTAAAAAATAAAAGATAATAAATAGTTGAAATAATAAATATTAAAAATGCTTTAAAATGCTTACATAGTTTTACACACAATTCAGTTGTTAATTTATAATTGATCATTCGAATTTGTTAAAACAAACGAGGGTAGGCTGAAATGAAGGTAGAAAAAGGCAATTTTCTTACACAAATTAAAATGATTTTGGATTGAATTATAAATTATCTAACGTCTGGTTAAGTTTCATAAATTACGGCTACCTTTTAATTTTGGCAATATTTCATTAATCTAGTTATCCTTACAAAATGTTTATGAATCGGGCTACGAATTTTTTCCTCGCTTCCAACTCTCCAGACTATAAGCTATTTTCAATACTAACAATATTGGCAGGCGGAAAGTGATGAAAAGGATATCTGTGAAATAATGCCTCTTTCAAGTTGATCAATTCTCTTATTATTTGGGTAGTATAAAGAAGTTTGAGAATTATTAGATTACGTTAACATAACATATGTCTAAATCAGTTTATTTTCATCGAAAAATGTGGAATTTTCCTACTTAAGCCAATGACTTAATAGCCCACCGTCCAACTAGCATCTGTTGATAAACAGTTTATACCGAGACAAATAAAAATAAATGATTTATTAAAATGGCTAATTAGGGACATTACGAGTAGTCAATAAAATTCTTTATTGAGTAAGTAACTTTGCAGTGTTGGCGCGAAATGCAAACATTTGATTTACTGCCTCAAGTATTATTTATGAATGAAGCTGTCAGCATTCAGTTTCAGGTTACAGACTAACTAACTAACCAACCAACTGCATTTACGTAGTCAATTATCTAAATATTATTTCTCTCTCTTTGCAGCAGCTCTTCACCGCATCCAGCGTAAGGAATTTTGTTTTTTAAGGTAAGTTTACTCGCACTTCCTTAAAACTAGGCTTAAACGTGTCGTATGCGTAATGTGTGACATTAAGTTAAAGTTACATTGGTAACGATTTCATGAATGCGTCACCATGCGTCATAACATAATCGACACATGGAAAAAAAGTGTTAAATCCTCTTACTCTTTGAATTTGTGGTGAAAACATGAGTTCTTAAGCAACATAAACAATTTTGGTTCCCCGCAGTCACATATAATCTATATATTTGGACTCGTACATAAAGATGTTTGCCTGTGAAATATGTGACGAGCAATTAGTAATGCCCCAGGCGAAATTCATTGAAAGAGCACCAGTTCCAAAAATAAAAGCTGCCTTCATCCCAAAATGGGCTCGACACATCGTTTTCTTCTCTTTCTTTTCATTTCTTACGACTTTTTAAACGACAACCGACAATTGTTAGACTATAACTGGTTTTTGGCAACGTCACATATGTACATATGTATGTACGTGCAAAGTACTTCCCAGGCCCCCTAATACCAACTGCCTAATGCCAAAGACAAATAACTGAGTGTGCCAGTTGATGATGATGATATTAAAATGCCGATGACGACAATCTCGAAAAAATCAGATATGTTATCTTGAAGGTCGCTTTGTACAATTGAATACCCATTATATTACATATTAGTAGTGTTACAAAAATACATTGAAAATTTGACAACTCGATTAAGTTCGTTACTTGATTTTTTTACGATATATCAAATTAACTAAATCGATTTTCTTGAGAAATCGTAGTTGATTTGAAAAATGTGAATTTAGTCCTTACATATTTGATGAACGATCGAGCGAAATGATCTCAAGTTGAACGTTATATTATCGAACTAATAAATACAACTCTGGAATTAAAGTTCTTATCGAAAAGTGAAGTAGTTAAGTCAAAAAAAAAACGAACTCACTTAAATTTTATCACATATTTAAATATCTTTAATTAACTTACAATTTTTGTATATTGATCCGTACATTTGGTTGCACTAGCGATGTAAAAATACATCAAAAATCGACAACTCGATTTTAACAAAAACTATTTTCAAGTACTTTAGCTCGATCATTTTCTTGACGATGTATCGACAGCATGAATTTTGTTTTGACGACTTTAAACTTGGACTTAAAGCACTGGATACTACATATATGTATGAATATTCACTCTTGCACTTATTCGTCAAACTGTTGATTTAACTTTACATCTAACGGGGGATCTTGCTGCACTTTGCACATGCTTTGAATATGATTCACTGAGTCTGATTCATAAATCTTATGCTGCAACGCAAAGGAAAACGCGTGCCGCCTACGCAAAACTAAAGTTTTTGAAATATTAACCGATCTACGAGGGAAAACAACTTGTGTTGTCTTCAAAGTACTGGGTATAATAACTAAATACAAAAACAAACAACTGATTCGCTGAGTTTCTCGTTCGGTACTTTACCTAATGGAATCTGCCGGCTGATGGCTTTGCCGGCTAACAACTTGTCTGTGGTCAGTTAGCAAACTGTAAACCAAAATAGAGAGACTGACCGAGAGTGCAAGAGAAAGAGAGAGAGAGAGTGAGTAGGTGACTGGTAGCCAATTCATAGATCGAGCTGAGCTGATATGAACTTTGCTTTTCGGGTATTTCCACAATTTGACGCCCTCGCGACTCGAATCGAGTCGATTCGATTTTTATTTTCGTGCCATGATTTTCGCAGGTGATGCAGCAACTATCCGTGTCCGTGTCCGGGCCGTGAATGTGAATGTGAGCCGACTGTTTGTCTGCTCGCTTCGTTTTGGCTTGTGCTAAAAAGCAACTAAGCGTTTAGTGAAAACCGCAAGTACGTACTAACGCGGCTTAGTAACGTCTAACCGTCTATTGATCACTATCCTCTTCATGATCAACGTCATGCAGCATCCGCCTACGATTGCGCTGCATCTTCAGTTCAATATTAAAATGCAAACAATTAGCTTCCGGGTAAGGTGACATTATTTAATTCTGCTCAACTTTGATTGACTCGACACAAAGTCATCTCCTAATTATAATAATTATATTATTAAGGCGAATTGCAGGTGAATTTTCTAGGTCCTCGAGAATTTAATTCAACGTTGTGAACCGTAAAAGAAATAATAACATTATATTTTTGCTGTTTCATATATAACTTGGGACTATGAAGAAAAGTATCAGAAAATATAGTATCATACTAATTATTTCTGTATCTAGTTTCAATTTTATTTTATTAAAAAAATAAAATTGTGTTTTTTAGTGTAGATAAATGTGTTTAAGTTTACTAAAATATTTAAATATGTGTCAAATATATATAATAAAAACTTAAGCATAAAGCTATTCAATTCAAATTGTCTACAATCTTAATGTTCTTACATTATAAACAAAAGTTTTCTTCTTATCTATGTAGATAATAAAATTCTGTTTGTCCCATCATAATAATAGAACTATAATCATAATAATATCATCTTGAGTTCATCTCCTTTAAAATATAAACAAATCTAAATTGATTTCCGATATGGTCTTTGGATTAGAATTTGAACCAAATTCTAACACAAATATTTACATATGACTGTCTTTAAGTCATATAAAATTTGTTAAATAGCCATGAGCTTGAACAACTTTTGGGACTTTTGCAGCTTCTATCAAATTCGTCGATTAGGGATTTCACACTACATATATGTATCTGACAGTAAATAAAGGACAATTAGATGCCTCATTTTGACATAAAGTGATTAGACAGTGTCAATGTTTATTTGTTTGTTCCCTTCCCTACAAAATACAATTACTGTAGTAGTTATTATATTGCACTAATGTTATATCAAATGTGGGTTACTTTGTGGTGACGGAAGATTGATATGCATTTGTGTGCATTGATTAAATATTTAATGGGAAGTAAAATATGTACATGTGCTCTGCAAACTGATATAAACTAATTAAGTGAGACTTTGTACACATCATAAATTGTCCGCCATGCAAATGCAAAATGGTACAAGTGACTAATGCAAAGAATAAAATCGACGGGATTTACATTTAGTAAACAAGCCAAATGATAAGAAGGGCAATAGATATCCCTGGGAAGTCAAGAATACATACATACTATATTGATTTATAAAACATTTGATGCAATTCATTAATGCGAATACGAGTGAATACTATTGTGAATAAGTAGTATGTGAACTTTGTCGACGTCACAGTTTGTTGGTCAATGCGTTGGTCATTTCTAAATTAAGCAATTCAAACTCAAGAGAGTATTAATGCCAATTTGTGTCATTCGATATGAGGAAGAGCAACGACAACAACAACAACAACAACAAAAATTACTACAAACATTGTTTATACTTAGATAAGCTGATATCGTCGATGTCTTTTCGCACCTCATGTGTGAGAATTAGCAGCCAGATTTGTGCGTTGTCATGAAAACAGCAACTGCCCAACGGGTGTTTTTGAGGGGGCGGAGGGGGACATTTGGATGGGAGGGGGAATGAATGAATTACAGGCAACTGCAGCTCATTGAAAGTGCCGGCAACAAACTCAAGCACACTCAAATACATATAAATAGTACTTTTAGTTTAGTACGATTGATGGCATTTGATTTTCCACGAACTCGACATTTACTTACTTACCTAATTATTAGTTGCATTCGCCTAAAGAAAAGTGAAAATGAAAAATAAACCAAATCTGATGATGTGATTTTGAACATTATATCATTTGATCATTTGATCATTCAAAAGCATATCGAATGTTTGCTTGTTGCACTTTCTGGTTTTCCAATGAGCAATCGATGCCGTTTTCCTTCTTTTTTTTTGGCATCAAGTAATGCACATTTTTAAGATTGGAATATACAAATTGATAAATATATAATATATATAATATGGTTAGTAAATAACCAAGGTCGTCGACAGGGGGGCAGGGGGGCCGTTTCCCCCCCCCCCCCACCCCCCCTACATTCATAACTTTACCATATTAAGCTTTTGAAATCCAACCAGAGTAGGTTTTTAGACTGCGAAGATTTTGTGGCAATTTTTCTGTTGCCCTGCTATATAGATTGCTAATAATTGCTTCGATAATACTTAAATTGTTTAAATAACACTAGCTTACAAAATAAAAAAAAATGTTTGCTTCTCATGTCTCGCAAATCGTACTTAAAATTTTTTTCATGGAAGCGATTTCGTATTTTAATTATTTTTATCAAATTTTCGAAGTTTTTTCGACATTTTAGAGAATACCACGAGATCCCATTAAACGATGTAGCGGAAAACGCTGCACAGTGTAAGATTTTGCCAATCTAGGGGGACTTTAAGCAAAAAACAAAATATTTTTAAGGTCAATGAGCTTTTAGAAGCCAATTTAAAAATGTTCAAATGTTACGAAAACAAGCAAAAAAAAAAACAAAAAAGTTTTGTTCAGAAAATAACGGTTCTTAAACCGGTGCATTTAAAATGCATGCAAAACTGCATCGGATAACGAGCTACAGTTGACAATGTTTAGTCTTTTCAATTGGATCGTGTGGTCACTGTGAGCAGTCAAATTTATTTTTCCTATAATTTTTGGATCATTATTGATTTTTAGCGATAGAAAGGTACTTTAAAGGTGGACTGGAAAATTTTTATTATTTGTTGGAAATAAGTGCCAAAAAGTAAGAAAATTTTTAACAATATTCTATTTTTGATGGAAAAAAACTAACTGTACTCTATCGTATTCTAATCATCCAGAACATACATCGTTTGAAGAAAATCATTCTGAATCAGGATGAAGAATAACATTTTGCCCATATTTTGCCCTGAGCACTTTAATTTAGCAATGAGTAAATTAACACGCGCAGAATTTTTCGAGGTTTGGTCAAGTACAGTAAGAGCCGTTAGGCTTAACTCACTCTTAGAGCACGCAGTGATGATTTTTTGCAATGATATTAATAATAATAAGTTAAAAATGCACTTTTCAAACATGTGCCATGAATTTGAGTCTAGGTAGAGTAAATCTAGGAGAGATATATCCAGACTTATGACCAATTCTGCAAGTTGGCTTCAGGGCACAATAAAAGGTCTTGATTATAAGATTGATGTCCCGTCTTGAACCTCAAACCGTCAATTTATTATTTTATGGTCAATCTAGTGAAGAAAGTTAAGATTTAAGTTCAGATTTTGATTAAATTTGCAAAAAATAATTTCGCCCAGATATTTTATCAACTTTATGTTGTTTTTTTTTTAATTTAAAAAATTGTGAAAAATATGAAAACATTTTTTTTTCTCAATAAATATATTATCTTTAAAAAAAAACAATTTTTTTATTTATTCGGCCAATAATTTTGAAGTTACAAGCAAAAGCATGAGCCTATAACAAAAATAATCAATTTAAAAAAAAAAAAAATTTTTTTTATTATTAATTTTAAAAAAATAGTTTTTAATTGACTAAAATTAAAACAAAAAATACTAACCTGATACTTTTTTGATAAAAAATTTTATTTTTTTTTTATTGCGGTTTGTGTGCTAAAAAAATGAAAAACGTATGATTTTTTCGTATTTTACGCCCTTTAAAGTGCCACGCCCACTTAAGCTTTTAGTCCAAAAATTTCTTTGGGGGTATTCACGCATTCACTCCAAATTTCAAGTCGATAGCTTTAAAATTACGACTGCTATTGAATAAAGTCCCCCTAGATTGGCAAAATCTTACACTGTGCGCTGGTTTGTTCCTATCGCAGCTATGTGATATAGTGCTCCGATTTCTATAAGGTACTAGAATATTTTTAATCTGATAGTTTGGATGAGATATCTCAAAAAACAACATTCATTTTTATACTTAATTTTAATTTTCGATCAATAGTTCCAATTGTAGCTATTTTGTACGAAAATCTTTATGGTTCTTTAAGATATAGTCAGCGAAAAAAGTCACCTTATCAACATGTGATTAAAAAAAAACAAAAAAATTTAAATTTAATAATTTTATTTTTATTTGGAAAGGAAAGGAAATTTTTGTGCGTTTTATGTCACATCGGTTAATTAGATCTCGTGGTATACTCTAAAATGTCGGAAAAGCTTCGAAATTTCGGAAAAAAGTTAATATTTCGAGAACGCTTCCATGAAAAAAATGTTAAGTGTGATTTTCGTGTTTATGGGCCAATGGAAATGGATGTAAACCAGAGTAATAAACGTGCAAAAAATGTTTTGAGAAGCTGCCGACGCCCTTGTAAATAACTGAAGAGGAAAATTACTTAATGTACCTTAAAAATCCAATTCAACAAGTGATTGTTTTGTTTTAATTGTGATTATTTGATTTGAAATGGCAAAACACGTTGAATAGAGGGGAAGAAAGACAGTGATAGAGGGAGACAGAGAGAGAGAAAAAGAGGGGGAACAGAGCGCGAGTTGTGTGGGAGAGAGCTCGTGGAATGTGCAACTTGGCTAACTCTCTTTTAAATGAAGTTCTCTCTCTCTTCTTTTTGTATTTATGCATTATCAGAAGGCGCCTTTTGTCATTTGTCATTTGTGCATCGGCCTGGCCTTTAGTTGCTGCGTTGTGTTACGGCCGCGTGAATCGGAAATGCCAAAGACAGCATTACAATTCAAAATAAACAACAACAGCAAAACGATAACAAATGAATTATGTAAACATGTGCAAAAGACCAAAGTCAAATGAGTGCTGTGAGCGAAAAGGTCAGAAATTACACAAAAAATAAGGCAAAATAATTGATCATACGATTTTAGTAAAAACCATAAGTTAAATAATACACATACATATGTATGTATGTATGTAGTGGGTCGACAATTTATATATGTATAAAAACATATACAGCCTAAATGCGGGTCTATGTGCAAATGTTCTGCTTAAGATAATTAAAATAATTTGCTAAAAATGTGCATACAAAAAATATGTTAATAATCAAATATATAATTACAATGCAGAGGTAGAGAGAGATAAAGAGAGAAAGAAGGAGAAAGGTAGAATGGGAAGAAGTGCGAGCGAAAGACAGCAAAGGAATTCGCATTGCATTGTTAAAGCGGAAGAGCGGAAGTGCTGCAAAGAGCGGCTAGAAAGCAATGTGACAAAATGACAACAACAACAACAACAATTAACCAAACACTTACACATATACACACACACACACACGCATGTGTATACACATGCCGCGTAATATTGCAAACTGCAATGTGCAAATGCCACATCCGTTTTGGGGCATGCAGCGTGCGCATAAATTAAAACCTTCCTAAGACAGGAAGAAAACAAGCGACAACAACAGCAACAACAACAACCTTCAGTTAAAACATGCTTTTAGGGCTCTGTTGACTCACTGAAAATCTTTTGTCGCTGTTGTTTTAAATCTTGAAATAATAAAATGAAAACAATAATTAAATGTTAATATACGAAACTTTGTGGAACACCCCATTCCCTGACTTTCCATTCCATACACACTCGCTGCAATCGTCGTTGTTGTTGCTGCTGTAGTAGTTGTTGTTTCTGTTATCGATGTTGTTGCCAAGTTTTCCCGGAGCGCGCGTGCCAGGCAGCAGCCCAGCCGCAGCTACATAAGTAGTTAGTCGCATGGAGCTTCGGACATCTGCATCGGTATCGAGCCCAAGTCGTCTGCGCTTGCTTGTCTCCCCATCTCGCTCACACACTCTAACTCTCACTCTCACTCTCGCACATGCACACACACACACATGCACTCTCGCATACAATGTGTGTGTCTGTGTGTCGCTTCTATTCTTACTCTCCCGTCTTTGCACTCAGCCAGCCGGTACCCCGCATTAAACGAAGCAACGGCTTTTGCGTCGTGATTTCGCGACAAGTGTGCTTCTCTGTATGTGTGCGTGTGCGTGTTTCTGTGTGTGTGTGTGCGTGTGTAAGTGTGGTCGCCTTGCTTACATACGATTGGCTGTTGGCTGAATTGTCGTCATCGGAATCGTCAACGTTGTTGCTTAAGATGCTTTCGTGTGCTAAAGCTTTTCGTTCGGGCTTCGGTCGAATCCGTTATTAATATGCTGCTATCACGCGCAAATATTAAATAAGTTACAGATCTTGAAGTGTTAACTTGTGTCGCAGTCCAGAAGTCTCAGTAGAGTTCAAGCAGTCGATTTCGAATTCGATTCCTGTGCCGCATTTGCAGTTGCATTTCTAACCCACTTGCAATTGTTACACATTCCACTAAAAACTCTCTGTGCGTGCAAAACAAAACAGTCAACGAAGAAAACAGTTAACTAAACTAAACAAATTGAGATTACTGAAATTAATACAAATCAGCATCAGAATTAATATCAGCATCAGCATCAGTATCAGTATCAGAATGACAACCACAACAGTGTTAAGTGCATGCGGTGGTTTCACCACGCGTCGCAATATTCATATCCAAGCCAGAAATGAGCTTAAATCAGCAGCGATCTCTAGTCCTGCGTCCTGTGGTCAGCAATACGACTCACCAGCAGCAGCGACAGCAGCGGCAACAGCAACTAATACAACAGCAGCAGCAACAGCAACAACAACAACAATAACTCTCTGCTCTAGACTAAACGTGTCACAGATCTACAGTTCAATGTGTAAGTTATCGTACCATGTGCCACATGCGTATGCAACAGTTGCATATACCACTTTGAATATTCACGTTGAGTGATTCACTCAGGTAGTACGAGTACCCACAAGTTCATACATTTCTAATCTGATATTTGAGCTTGTGGGCTCTGTGAGGGAGTGTTCTTTTTTTTGTGATGTGACTGTTTACTTAATGAACTATGTTATTAATGTACGTCACAGCGAAGACGTGTAATCAACTCTCAGTCTCTCTGTTGTCTCTCTCAGGGCAGGGGAAAGAGACGGGGACGACGGAGAAAGGTAGATACGACAATTCGTTGGTGGCGTTGTTTTTCTTATCCAAACACCAACCGAATCAACGAAGCCTAATTAGAATCAAAAAATTCCAATTAGTGCAGCCAATTAGCGAAAAAAAGAAGAAAAACAGAGCAACGGGATAAAAATACTCATAGCATATTAATATTGTGAATCAATTATAATCGAAGCCAAAAATAAACAAATCCAAGTAACCGAAAATCTGGTAAAATGAAATTGCAATCATTTCAATATAAAATAATTTGCTTAAATTAAAGACATACTTATATTTGAAATTAATAATTTTTTCCCCTCTATTTATTTATTTTCCGAATTTTTCTTCACATAATTTGTATAATAGATTTCATAATTAGAAAGAATTATTTGATATGGTTTTTGATAACAGTCAGAATGTAAGGTGAAAACTTTAGCTGTTAATTAGTTAAACTTTCGCATACTCGTAATCTCTTCTTATTCTACATTTTCGCAAGTGGTCGTATACTTATTTTGATAAGTCTATACAAAGTGTTTGAAATGCTCCTCTAGTTGTCTTTAAAGTAGTTGAATTGTACTACATGAAAATTTATAATTTATTTTTGTAAATGTTTTTTTTTAATGTTTCGAAAATGAAAAATGTAGTGTGATATAAGTTGATGCATAATTAAATTACTTGATAGATCTAACAACAATTTTATATTGAAATTGTTTTGATAATCTTGATGTTGTTGTTCAATTGCAGCTACTAATTACTGGGTGCTGGCAGCACTTCTGTTAATAGTCGCCTCCAGTTTTCCAGCAAATACAAACGCGCTGCCGCGTCGCATGCACGGTCGTCACTTAATACTGCCCCATCACCATCACGTCCATCTGAGATCCGCCGGACAGGAGCATCATCCACCACAGCATCCAGTTAAGGCATCGAATTGCACGAACACAAATATGTCGGTGACCCAGGAGCAAATCTCAAAGGCGATTCAAGTCAGCAATCAGACGCGACACGTCATCCTTGAGCTGCTGGAAAAATGGGTAAGTTTTGTCAGAGTTATTGAGTTAGCTGTTGATTCTGGATTCTTGATTGTTGTGTGCTAATAAAAGTCGCCTCCTTCCTTTGGTACAGTTGCTCAATCATAAGAATCTGTCCAACGAGCCGGCTGCTGCGGCTAGATATGCATTGCACTTCCTTCAACTCGAGCATCCGCTTAAGGATGAGGCCAACAACACGGACTACGATGGCTCGGACACCCAAACGCCGGACATCGAGTTGCCCAAAATATACGCATCCCTGAACATCGTTCATCATTTGATGGGGATCGCCAGCCAGAACGTATCTAGAAGGGTCAACGAGAGTTACTTCAAATTTATCGCCGAAAAGATTAACCACAATAAGCACGAGGCTTTCAGTATGCTCAACTTACCCGAGAGCTGCGACGTTGTTCCAGAGTATAGTTATAACCACGATCACGATCTGTTGGAATATGCTGTTGTCAAGGAGAGCTTGAAGATACTCCATGTCATCGAGAAGAAGTACAGAGCTATGCAGGAGCAACTCCAAGCCCAACTTGTGGGTTAGGACACTGATTCTCAGCGACCTGTCACTGCCCGTATTCAGCTCCCCTGCCCCTGCCCCTGCCCGCCGTCCTTGACGCACAATGCAGTGTCAAAAACAGTGTACAAGAAAATACCAAAAAGTAACCACAACAACAAATGAAAAAAACAAAAAACAACAAAAAAATTAAATTTAAAAGGAAACAAATCGAATTCTCAATGCAAGCTACAGTCAAACGCTGGCGATATAACGACTATATAAATATATCATTCATACATACCTACATACATATATTTATATATACTCTATATGTAAATGCACTCTATAATAAGAGTGTTATTTTTTTTCCTATATCATGTATAATGTTGTATGTTTACTAATAGTCTGTAGTAGCCAATAACGCCCCCTCAATGCACACGAATTACTTAATTATTTATTTTATTTTATATTTGATTTAATTTAATATTTAATTTTAATGTTATTCATATTATTAGTTAGATCCTGAGCAATTGCTATTCATTACTACAATTATTATTTATGTATTCATGTCATCGTCTACACAATATTATTTATGTTTAACGATTAACTCGCATTTTAATTAGAAACTTTACATCTTTTATAAATATTTCTGTCTTTGTTTCAGTTTCTATTTTAAGCTACAAGTATTATCAACTAATAAATGTTTTTTTTTCAAAGCACTGCTCAATCTTTCTTTTTCAAATTTGTTAGTCAATTGTTGGGAAAAGCTGTTCAAATTTTAAGTCTAAAGTTTGTCTAATGTGCAAACTTTTCAAAATATTTTTATTGAAATGAAATTTGCGACGTTACCTTTAATTAAAAAATAAAAAACAATGTAAATTTATAGCAAATTAATTTAAACTTGCGAACATATATATAACTTCAACTTTAGTTCAAAATGAAAATGACAAAATGAATTTTGTTGATTTTTCGCTTAAAGCTTAAATTATTTGCAGTAATTTGATGTGAAAATACTTTTTCAGATTTATCCATTATTTATGAATTCCCAAAAGTTCATTACACGTTTTTTCCAGGAACAATCTTATACATACCTATATATTTTATAAAATATGCATAAAAAAAAATCTATTGCACTTTTTCGGATTGCTCGCTATATTTTTAATTTGCCCTTTTCCGGATTGATCGGTATATTTTTAACTATAGAAGAGTTATTTACTTCCTATTTGATAGCAAATACCGATCACTAAAACTGCTTAAGTTTTTAAAGTTTGTCATCTTAAGCATTGCTCTACAGTTCTATGATTTCCGAAAAATAATTATTTAAATCAAGTATCCGCAGTATTTGAAAGTTTTTTTTACTATTTGGCTTGATGTTTTCTGGCTTTTTGTGAGCCATATACTTTTATTTTAAGCACCAAGCTCACTATAGCTTATATTCTTTTTTATAGTTAACCTTTATTTTAAACGTTATTTAATTTGGATTAATTATATAAATTTGTGGATTTTCTAATAGTAAAATTCGAGTGTAGTAGCTTAATTAAAATTATTACCAGTGTATGATTCTTTAAAGATCTTACAAAGTTTAAAAAGTAGGAAAGTGATAAGAGTCTAGAATAGTTATGCCTTAATTGTGCTCGATTTTGTACAATATTCTCGAATATATAGCACGCTGGGCTTTAAGCCCAGTAAGTTGGTGTTAAGTCGTACGACTGCCCGTTATTTCCGGTTTACGGTGGATTCCGATGATTTGGTTGGCAACAAATTCGCGACAATCCAACGACAATTGCCTTGACCCACCCAAAAAGCGAAAAACGCGAAAAATATGGAACAATGTCCGAACCAGAGCCCAAGCACGTTCCATTGATTGATACCAATTCACAAAATGTACATACAGAAGTGAATGTACATTCATAGAAATACAATCCATGCATATGTATGTAAGTACGTTGTATAGCTAAAAGTGTTTAAAAAAAAAATTTGAAAAAACCCATCTACGTATGTTAACTCTGTTGGCAGCTGACTCAGTGGGGCTATTAAAATTATACGAGTACTTGCCGCGAACGTGGAGTGCTGACAGGCCCAAAAAGTAAGCTATTTAGGCCCAAGCTCATATGTACATATGTACAAACAATTGTGTATGTAGTATATAGTAAATGTAATATGTGTATCGACCTGTTGCATGATTTCTATGGCCGCTGAAGCATCGCATATTGAGTTGCGTTGGCGCCGGCGCCATCGTCATTGCCACAGAGTGACGTTGAAGTTGACGTCGTTGATATTCGCATTTACCGTTCATACTGGGCACACTTCGCTGGCTTCCAGTCTGGGTCCTGTGCTTATCGTTGATCGGTAATCGGATCGGCAATGGCCACAACATCAGCAGCAACAGCCCCAGTAACGTCATCACTGACCGCACAGGCTAATTAGAGCTAACTGTTACCCCCAGCGCGTGCCTATTGAGTCAGCAGCGACTGCGACTGCGACAGCGACAGCGATAACGACGCTTACGTCGACAGCAATGTTTTATGAATGAAATCAACGAGTCGCAGTGACTGCAGTGAGCGACAGCAGCAGCGGCGGCAGAAGCAGAAGCAGCAACAACAACAGCAGGCAACACGTGAACTTGACCAGAAAGCAGGTTCTGTCCGCATTTCAGCTCAATTTCATTCACTCACATTCGACTCTTGCTCTCGCACTCCATCACTCACTCATTCACTCACTCACTCTCTCTGCTCTTACACTCTCTCAGAGAGCCGGCGAATGAGCGCAATTTATGAGTTTGTATTGGTCCATTGGCTGCCGTTCGCTTATCAGCTGAGCGCAACTCAAACTGTCTCTGCGCCAATGAGCACTGAGAATCGCACACACACATGCACACATCAGCACAATGAGAGCGCACACTGTTTACTCTTTCTCGCTCTCTTGACGTCGTACTCGTAACGCCGCCCCAAAATGCAAGTGCTTAACTTGCCGGTTAGCTGACTCAAGTTTTATTATTGGAATCGGGCTGGGAATTTCATTGCGGACAAATTCAACGTTCAAGCAACAGCAACAATAACAACCAAACACTTTGTTGTAAAGTTGTTAGCATATTTATCGACTCTGACTCTCATGGATTTCCCACGAGCTTTTTCTCAGGAGCTTCTTGTGGAATCGATTTGTACTTGTAGTATTACCAGCATCATTTGAAATGTATGTAATCAATATACTCAAGGATTGGAAATTTCGAAAAATAATCATAACGTAATTATTTTAACATTGGGCATTTCCAGGAACGAGATCAAAAAATTCGTCCGGCATTTACGTTAAAAACAAACCAATAAAATTATTGAATAAATAAATCACAAAACATACAGTCGAACTTCCCTAACTCGAACTTCTCT
This sequence comes from Drosophila recens, assembly GCA_037043495.1. Classification (NCBI taxonomy): domain Eukaryota; kingdom Metazoa; phylum Arthropoda; class Insecta; order Diptera; family Drosophilidae; genus Drosophila; species Drosophila recens. The sequence goes on from JBAMBJ010000602.1 coordinate 93,598, forward strand.
AACTCGAATTCTCTCTAACTCGAACTAAATTGAGTGGCAATAGCGTATACTATACCGAACAAAAAGATCTCCCAAACTCGAAGTCTCCCTAACTCGAACTTTTTTCTTGGATAATGGTGATTCGACTTAGGGAAGTTCGACTGTATTTGTTAAATTTGCAATGGAATTGCAAGTGCAAAAGTTAGGTCATATATTTATGTGTATTATACTGCTTATATACACTCAGACCAACATTTATTCGTACACCCTTCTTTTTACTTTAACAGCTATATTAGTCAAGTCTTCACATTGAAAAAAATATATTTGGAAAGGTCGTTCGAATTCCGTTTGAATGATGCAAAAAAGTTGAAAAATTTACGTTTTTTTGAACTTAAAATATTCAATGGGTACTTAATGGGTTAAGGAAAGTTTTGCATCATTCAAACGGAATTCGAACGACCTTTCCAAATATATTTTTTTCAATGTGAAGACTTGACTAATATAGCTGTTAAAGTAAAAAAAAGGGTGTACGAATAAATGTTGGTCTGAGTGTACATATGTTTTACATATTTCCTCATGCATGAGAGATGTAGCATAATCGTAATGTTGCATATGTCTCTTAACATTTAATCGATTGCTTTCTTTCAGGATACGTCTATATGTATGTGCGATTGTATTATTCCATATCAATATTTATCGAATTTTCGATGATCTTGCCTAAATAAAATTTATTTTTATTAAGTCGACACATCATATAAATTTTTATGCTAAGTAGTAATTGATTTTACAGATATCGAACAAGCTTTATACTATTGAATATATTTATATCAAATTTGGTAATCTAAATATCAAAAGACTAAGAAAATGTATTTATAAATTATCATGAACTTCTGTTAGCCAAATAAAGCTTACTTTGTAAGATCAAAACCCATTTTTTAAATAAATAATTGGTTTTAAGCAAGAAGAAGGAGAACAAGAAAAACGAGGGAAGAAACTAATTTACTTTTAATTTTTTGATTGAATGGAAATATTTTAATGACTAAAATATTGTATTAAATGTCAATAATATTTATCTACTCAGGAACAGTTCAGAAATTGGCTAAATAAAGTTTTTTAAATATTATCTATTGATCACTAACATCAATTTAATTTTTGCAGTTTGTGTTTTACTTTTATGTTCATTCATGTACGCCGTACGAGTTTAAGGGATAATTTCAGGCTCATCATCCATAGCCAATGTGGATTGCAACGGTAATTTGGCAAATCAAACAGCAGCGATAACAACAGTCAACAAACAAACAAACAAACAAGTCAATCGACTAACTGACCGTTGGACGGAGGAGTTTCGAGACACCTGAAACATTCACTCTATGTGAGAATTGCAGTAAAAATCATGATAAAGCGAAACGATTTTACGCATAATCAAAACAGCACTAGCCTCTAAAAACTCACACCTCAGCGCGCTGTTGTTGTACAATGTACACCCACAAAAACACACACATACACACATACAGTCAAAACATAGAAAAGACCTCGAACAAGAAGGTTGAGGGCTGTGCTCGGGTTCGGTTTTGGTTTCGGTTACGGATTCGGTCGATTTCGGTGTGTGGGACAGGAGCTAAGCAGCGTGTAATGATTGTACCCTATGCAGTTGGTGCAAAGCGGGCATATTGGTAAAAAAGGTATATGAAAATGTAAGGAGTAAAAGTTATGAAATTGAAAATTCTATTAATGAATCCATTACTTGTAGAAAAGGTTTTGGTTACTACTCTGTGCAATTTGTATATATAGAGTAAGTATATTAGATTCAATTTGGTAATAATAAATAATATTATAAGATCACTTTCAGTAATATATAAAGACACAGAATAACAAAAGCATTCTAAAATTCAAATTGAAAATTCCTGATTTTAGCAAATATTGTTTAAGTATATATTCAGGATATTTTTGTTAATTTTACACAAAATACAGATAAAATGTCAACAACTCAGCATTCAAATTGTCAAAAATGCCTTTAACATTTGATGTTACTGAAAACGTTTTTATGGAGCCTCGATAATCTTGAAAAACCTATTTGGAAAACATACTTGAATCAAAAATTTCGTAATCGATTAAAGAAATTCCGAGCTTAACGTTCTTTTGACACCATTTGGATTGTAGTAATATGTATTTAAAAACAGACCCAATTCATACGGCATCCTCATGTCGATCCCTTAGTAAAAAAGAAAGTGCTGCAAATCGTTTACTAACTGATTTCCTCGTTGTCAAAGTTGAGTTTTGTAAATACAGGATATTTCGTTAGTCGACCACTTGTGGCAAGCAGTGAGGACGATTAACCTTCCACTGGTTAAAGGCCAACGGTGCGAGGTCGACGAAGGTGTTCGCCGCTTGGCGTTGGCTGTCGCAATTTAAGCGTATCCCTTTGATTAGATACGGCCGCTAAGAAGAAGATGAAGAGAAATTACAACAATTACAACAACATGACAGCAGCAGATCGGGGACTCGGGGACCGCACACAACAACTCAATTTTGTAGCAAAATATTTTGTTGCCCAGAACGAATCGCAAGTAAAACAGACAGAGCGACTGCGGCGAGGTCAGAACGAAGACGAAGACGGAGATGCGAACGAGAATGAGGACGAGATTGAGATTTAGGCATGACTCGGTGGCAGCCGTCGGATCCTTTCGACGGACGACGGGCGTCCTGCCGCGCCTGCGCACTTTTTGTATACAGACAGCAGCAGCAGGAGCTCATCAGTGCAATAATCGTGTTTGTTGTTCATGTCGATGAAGTTGTTTGGTGCGAATTGGACACAGATATAGATATAGATACAGAGATACAAATACAGAGATATTTACAAATATAAGATACATCGACGGATACGGATACCCAAGGGACGGCATACTATACAAAAGGCGATGCCATGTTGATATATGTGCCTCGCAGCGAGTCCTGCTCAGAGCCTCAGATCCTGTGTGTCCTGTGTCCTCTGTGTGGCGCGCGGCGAAAATCAAGGCGAGTTGCCCCGCTGAGAGACATGGCTGCTTCCTGCTGCTGCTGCTGGCCAACAATTGCACTTACGGTTAGACGGTTAGACCAGAGTATCTATCGAGCATACATAGTCGGCTCCCGGGCGTTGTAGGCCCCGTCGTCTAGGCCAAAAACCCACGGATGGACCGTACAGCTGTTCGGTCAAACAATGTGGCCATAATTTTTTGTTTGTAACAAAGTCAAACACAAAACAAAGCAGCAACTAAATTTAATTAGCTCGTCAATTGTCTCACATCGACGTCGACATCAGGCACCTACGATAGGTACATATTTATTGTAGATGTTGCAGGCAAAAAAAAACCAGGTCAGTTTTGATTAGGCGACCGCCCAGCAATTGAGACCAGGTACACAAAACAAAACAAGCATTGAGTACCGCTGTTTGGGGGCATTTCAAGTAGGTAGCAACAATAACAACACCAACAACAACACATTTGACACAAGCTAATCGTAAAGTTACCAATCGACCTGCTCTAATCGAGTGCAGCTGAGGATTCGCCTGGATTCAACAGCTGCTCAGCTGATTGCCAAAACTGAGTCCGTGGCCAGCAAGTATAAATATGCAAAGCAGCCGTCACATCAATCAGTGTGCTCAAAACTCTTTACCAGAAAGAATGCTGGAAAAATTATCTCAAGCCTGTAGCAATCTGGAATCTGAAAGAGTATTTGAAAAACAAAAAGTTTGACTTAAGTTCTTAAGTAGCAAACATTTCACAATATATTGTCATAAATATTTTTTTAACTGTAAATTGAAATGTTTAGAAGATTGTTTCAGTTAAGGTTAGTATTGGTATAAATTTGTCGTAATTATCAGAGAGATCAAGATAGTACCAGTACTAGATATACTAGAAACTGGAGGAATATTCGGAAAAATCGTTTGAGTTTCTTAGAAAAAAAAAAAAACATTTCGCAATTTAACTAATCATTTTCATAATTATTTTGATTTCTTTTGACAATTTTTCAAACATTTAAGAAAGAAGAGTTTTACAGACATTAATACATATATATCCACTTAACTCTAAACTGATGATATATTCGGAAGATTGTTTGGGGTAAGTTAAGCATGTGAGTGAAGTTAATATTTTAGCCCAATATTATTGTAATAATTTTTGATTTCTCTTAAGCTTATCCATGCTGAATACATTTAATTTGTTAAGAACGTATTATATTAGATGTATCTATTTATTCGCAATCTGAAGGAATATTCGAAAAGATTGTCGGATTTAAGATTTACAGTTTACAACTTTTTGTTTTTATCTATGAAATTTCGTAATCAAATTTATCTTGAACGAGAAATTTTTAATCTAATTTTACCTATCAAATCTTTTCAAAACACTTTTTATTCATCTATAGCCTTAAATACTTTTTTGAAAATACAGTTTTAAGTATATTTAAATTTTTTTGTTGTCATATTGTATATCTTATGGTATATTCGCACTATCACTTCACTTGTGATGAGTTATATACATAGTTGAATAATTTATCATATTTTAGCAACACATTTTCATTAAATTTTGAATCGCTCTAATCTCTGAAGTTTTTGATTTATTAAGAAAATTATTTATTTTCTGTTAAATTGCACAATTTTTTAAATCTCCTTATTTCATTTATGGAATTTAAGTGTTCAATTATATGGAGTGAGTTTCGTATTTGAAGGTTTCAATTAAATTATAAATATCCATTATTTGCTACTAATTAATGCTTAAACTTGTACACAAATAATCTGCAGTGCACAACTTTTATGAATAAATTGATCAGAAAATCATTAAAATTGTTTAATGTGACAGTGTGAATTTGAATATACTAAAAATTAAGAATGTCCAGTATATCAATTTATTATTTGCTTTATTTACTATTGCTTATACTCTTAAACTAATAACTGGAAGCAAACAACTTTAATTAGTTGTATGAAATGGATTAAAACTGTTTTTATTTTTTGTTTTTAGCCATTTCATCTAATTTATGTTATGTTTTTGAAGGTAGGTAAATGTAAGGTCAAGATTTAACAATTAAAAATAATTATGTAGATATTAGTTAATTATTAAACTAATAATTTAAAGCATACAACTTAAATTAGTTATAAGAATGTTTAAAACTATTTTTATTAAAATCTTTTCGTATAACTTATGGTATTTTATTGAAAATAGGTAAATATTAGCATAAAGATTTAATAATTTAAAATATTCATGCAAAATTAAAATAATTAATGCATTGAGTATTTAAAAAATATGAAATAATTCTAATGTTTGATTGTTATTTGTATTCAAAAAGGGTTTTGATTATGGAGTTTCCAGGATCGAAGAGAATTGAGGCAAGCCAATATCAGCATACTTTGCGGCGTCGAGGCTTTTGCTTTAGGCCTGGCTGATAGACAGGTAAGTAAGCTTAAAGGCCTGCTCAAGGTCGCTCGTCGGCGACAGCGCATGAGAAACAGAGAGAGAGAGAGGCAGAGAAAAAGGGAATAGGGAAAGATAGCAAGAGCACGAAAAGTGCCACTAACTATGTGAGTGCGAGAGAGAGAGAGGCAAATGTTGCCTTAGGGCAGGCGCATGATGAGTAATGTCGGTCGGTTTGTCGGCTCGTCAGGTAGATTTGTCCGTTGCGCAGTTTCTATGAGAGCATTTTGAGTGAAATATTTTCATTGGGCGAGTCAAAACCGAGCCTGTTGCCTATCGAGCACAGCGATGGCGACACACACACACACACAAACACACAGTCGGACAGGGACCGGCTCGGCTAGCTGGTTGGTCTGCCTTTCGTTGGCGTTCGTTGGTCGAAACGAGAGATACACACACACACACACACCTTACACAGGTATACAATGACTTTGAGCGGGGCTGGCCCAGGCAACTCTCGATCAGGCCTGTAAGGCAGGCAGGCAGCCAAGTATGAGCAGGCAGACAAATGGACATGGACTTGCAGGCAGCGCTGCCTCACACACACACACACACACACACACGTGCACACGCACACCACTGGCAATACCAATAGATTCAGAGTCATGCTCTCGACCCGGTCCGGTCCGTTGCGGGTCTTCAGTCTTTCAGTTTTCTTTAACATACCGTTCGTTTTTCACATGGTCTTTTGGCTCTGGCTCTGACTGACGTCGCGTCGCGTCGGTCGCTTCGGTTTCGGTTATCGGGTCTCCGGTGTCTGGTCTGCTTCTGCTTCTGCCGCAGCGACCGCCGCTTCTGCTGCCGCTGCTGCTGCTGCTGCTCAACAAAGAAAGCTGGTCGAATTCAGCACAACTTTTGGTTCAGTTCGGTTTTGTGCCTGGACGTGAACAGTAGTGTCCGCGAGAAGTGTTCTTCAGACATCTTCTTAAATATAAACAGCAGCCAAAAAATTATCAACTGAATCTGTTATTAGCATCTAAAATCCAAGTCCAAGTTTTTTACCCAAGAAATACTTTTTGTTCAAGTGCTCAACGTGTGTTTTACCCCACAATAATAAATGTGTTGAATTTTATAAAATTATTAAAATAAATAACAAAATATAACAAATAAATAAAAAGAACGCGAGAAAAAACACTGGATTATTTTGCAAATTGTTTTTTACAATTTCTGTGGAAGCATTTTTCAACTATTATGTGGTGTGTGTATTAGTTTTGTTTTGATCTATTTGATATTATAATACGATTTTATTGCATTTTATACGATTTTTGAGCTTGAGAGCATACACTGAGCTGCGCATGCGCAACATTTGAGCTCAAACACACTTGTGGAATCCTTGTGAAAAGGATGTTCTGGAATACATTTTATGTACAAATACATTTGCCGACAGTTTTGATATTCCCTTCAAGATTTGAGTTAACTGTTATAAATTCGGGGATTTTTGTAAAATTAAAAAAAGCGGATAATTTGAACGCACAAAAAAAATGTTACAAAATCTAACAAAATTTTTGAGATACAAGCAAGTTGCATTGCTGTTGCATTTGCATTGTTGAATGAAACGGACGTCCTGTTGAATCTTACAAGCCAGCGACAACAATTCTTGCCATGTTAATCACTTGATATTCATTGTGTGTGTGTTTATTTTTCCTCTTTCTGTTCTCTTTTGCATTTTGCCAAACACACGATCTTTTTTTTTTTTTTTGGGTAATATTTTTTTGTTTTACAAGCGATATTTCGATATTTTGCAATTTTTGGCAATAAACTTTATTTTTTTTGGCCCAATTGAACACACACGATCAAAAATCCAATAAAATCGAAAAATTATTAAATATATATTGCAATAGACAACGATATATATACATATATATTCTTCATTCTTCCAATCAAATCAAATCAATAACGCATATAAAAATATATTGTTATCTATCAATCGAATCAAATCTAAATAGTTGTTGGTTGCCATTGCGCTGCAACCAAAGATAAAGGCAACAAGACGGCAACGGCAACAACAAGGACAACGCCAGCGACGGCAGCGAACCAGCCCAGGAGTAGACGGAGTCGGAGTCGGAGGACCCAGCAGGATCATCATCACATCGTGCATCGGCAGGACAATGCGGATATGTGGTCCACTCTGCTGTTACCGATGCTGCTGCTCCACTTCAGCAATATGCATGCCACACTCGCCTTTTCCATGGCCCACGGCGGCCTAACGGTCATCGAGGGATCCAGCACCAGCAGCAGCTCCTCCTCCTCCTCCACCCCCACCAGCAGCAGCAGCTCCACCAGCTCCACAACAACCACCAGCAGCAGCAGCATGACCGCCTCCAGCTCCTCCTCCGCCTCGTCGGCATTTGTGGCGGCCAGCGGCCAGCGGAAGCGTCATCGCAAGCGGAACAGCAGCTGGTATGATTATCGCAACTACAATGAGAATACGACGGCCCTGGAGTGGATGAATCCCTGCGGTGGATCCTATTACACGCCCCCTGCCACTGAGCGTCGTCGTGCCCATCGTCCCAAGCAGGTGAGCTTTTAATTACTAATCATTATTTAAGTTTCCAATCTAATCTAATTTATTTTTGAAATAATTCTTTCTTGTTCGCTTGCTCGTGTAGATCTTCAATCAATTGAAGCGCGCCGCCGGCACGGAGTATCGCATGCTGAACAACAGCCAGGAGCACAAGGGCATCGATATAAGGAACATGGAGGTCTGGTCACTGCACAATCCCAACTACAAGTTTCTGCCCAAGCTCAAGCCCAATTCAACGGTAGGTTTGACTCCCCCCTCTTTCTCTCTCAATCGATCTCTATTAGTCTCTATCTGTCTGTTGGGTTTTCAAAGCCCATGTCACATATTTATTTAATTTTAACCATTAATTTATTTTAATCCCAATTCAACGGTAGGTGTGATTCTCACTCCCACTCACTCTATCGATATCTGTCTGTATTTTATTAAATTTTATTTATTTTAAGCCCAACTCACACTCCGTCTCTCTCCCTCTCTCTCTCTCTCTATCGCCCATTCTATTGCTATGCCACATATTTCTTTTATTTTATTTCATAAGATTTTATTTATAGTTTTTAGATTAGATTTAATTAATAAGATAAAAGATATTTAGTATTTAATATTAATAGTTTTACATTTTTTTTTTCAAATCTTTCATTTAATTAGATCGCCCTGAAGCGCTGGTATCGCAACATGCAGACCTACGTGGCAAGCTTCGCCTATTTGCGGCGCGTGCAGGTGAATTGGGATCGTCACTACCTGAAGCGCGAGTCGCCCGTCGCCAAGGAGCTGAAGAATCTGCTGTTCAGCTCGCGGAGCATGCTCTGTGAACTGGAGCAGGCCGTCAATCGCACCTATCCGTATCCGCATCCGCATCCGCTCAAGCAGCGGCGTCAGCGGCAGCAGTTGCCGCAAATTGCACGCAACGATATGAACAAGCGTCTCAAGCTGCGCAGCAAGCGTCGACCGCTGCCAGCGTCAGCATCAGCGGCAGCGGCAGCGTCGTCCGCGTCGTCAGTGTCAACAATTGTTGAGGCAGACGCGATCGATATGCGATTTGTGAAGCATCATTATTACGAGTTTCTGCGCACCATGTGGCAGCTGCTGCGGCGTGATGCGAAACGCGAGCGTCAGCAGCGGCGGCAGCAGCAGCAGCGTCGCCAGCAGCGTCAGCGACAGCAGCAGCCGACGTTGCAACAGCAGCCACAGCAGCGGCAGCAGCAGCTGTGGCAGCAACAGCCGCAAGAGCAGCAACAGCAGCAGCGGATGCAGCTATCGCTGGCTAACGCTGGCAATCGCAACGAGTTCAACGAGGTCTCCAAGCCCCTGTATGCCAGGGATGCCACACGAAATACCAGGGCTGCCACCGAAGCCAGAAAAAATACCAGGGATGACAGCGCACCCAGCGCACTTGCCGCGAACCGACGACGCGGACGTGGCAAGCGCCAGCAGCCGCCAACATCATCATTATTATCATCATCTTTATCATTATCTGCGTCAAAGTTACCGTCAGCGTCAGCGTCAGCATCTGCGTCAACGTCAGCAGCAACACTTCGACACCAGCGCCGCGTGCTGCGCACGTGAAATCACCACAACCACAACCACAACAAAAACGAAAAGAAAAGCAAAAAAAATGGAAAAAAAGAAAAAAAAATTATGATTATGTATATTGCTCCAAAACACAATCCCTAGCTCGCCTAGTTTAAGTAAATTATTTGATGGAGTTTTGCAAACAAGTTTCGCCAGCTCTTTCTATGTGCCCATCTCTTTCTCCCATTGCCTCTCTCTCATCTTCTCTGCAACTTAGCATCATCGTTTCGACGGCGTCAAGTACTTAAGTATTATTATTTGTATTATTTTCTGAGCTACATTATACGTTAGTTATTTATTTATTGAATCCCACAACAACAGCGACCACAATTTTACGGTTAATTAATTATAATAATTAATCAATAGTCCTAAGCGATTAGGGTATACATCTGTTGCCGTTCTAGTCACATAAGAGCAACCGCATCATCCATCAACCTCCGAAAACATTCCAATTTCAATTCCAGTTCTAATTCCAATTCCAGCTCCCATTTTCATTCACATTCCTAGTTAGTTAACTTTTGGCATCCAAAACCAACTCGAAAGTATTACAAAGTGTTTTCCCAACATTTTCTTAGTTTTATATACACATATGTATATCACTTTTTTTCTCTTTTGGTTTAGTTTTTAAGTTAATTTATGTATTTTAATTCTAATAATTACCTTTTTTTTTTGAGTTTCGTTTAAGAATTTTTACTGTGATATAGTCGTGAGTGTTAATCGCATTATGCTTAGTTAGCTTGTATCTTTGAAATATGATCAAATTGTAAATACATATTAAGCTAAAAGAACACACTTTTTTTTATACAGATACATGATATAATAAGCAGCAAAAGAGAGCGAATAATAAATATAAAACAAGGAAATAAAATTTTACTTGTGTTTCATTTGGTTTTGACTTTAGAAATTTACTTGAATACGTTGTTCTATTTTACCGATTTGTGTTTTTGTAATAATAACATTAATATTTCATTACAAAAAATAAAATACATAGCCAAAAGATAATTATTTCTCCGTTTGATTTAAATCTCTATAGAAAAAGTTTATTTCAGTTAATATAATCCAGTCGCCAAATAATCATCTTGTTTGATTCTTAAGCATTTAAGCATGGCATTTTTTTTAGCTTATTCGGATTCTCTCAAATACTAAAAACCAAAGAAGATCTATTTTTTTTTAATATGGTCTAATCGGTCAATATCTATAATCATAGATCGAAAGACGGACTCCATATACGTTGAGTTTTATATATTTAATTTGCTTCTGCTTGCTTTAATGATCAGACATTTTGTGCAACATCTTTGACGCCCTGTTGAAATATTTATGTGGGGTCTACAGATCATTTGACTTTATGGCTGCACAGCCAGTGGAGTGCCAATGGAGTGAGAGGGCACAGAGGGAAAGAGAGGCGCGTTGTGTGCCCGCCTTCCAATTGTGTTCAGCACAGTTCATTTCAGAGTTTTATGATCTTTGGCAGCGGCGTCAAACTATTAGCAGTTGGTGTCCAGCACGCGCCCCCCAAAAAAAGGGAGCGAAGCAGCTAGTTAGAGAGAGAGAGAGAGAGAGAGAGAAAGGGAGGCAGTACCTGCATCAACATCGACAAGGAGTCGTTGTCGAAGTCAGAAGTCGTCAGTTGTCCAACGCCTCCACCTGCCAACCTGGTCCAATTTCCATTGGCCAATGGCCATTAACACGCAGATGGGCTTAATGAAAACGTTAGCAGTGTTGGCTTTGAGATGCCATCAATGAGTGGACGATAGAAACAGTAAAAGAGACAGAGACACAGACACAGACAGAGTCTGAGCCAAGTGCAGACCAAACACTTTGGCTAAGCTAACTAGTTAACTCAATGAACTTTGGCAAGTGTGGGATGAGCCGCCTTTTAGCCGGGCTTAGTAGCCCACAAAGTACTCACACACTACACTTGTCCAGCCAAAATGTGGCTAAGCTCCTCAGCAATATAATCCATTGCTTTGTGTTAAGCGGATTTAGGCAAATTTACTTTTTAATGCCTTGGCTTATTGAGCCAAGTACGCCAAGCTTCGTTTAGGGCGCTTAGTGGCACCTTTTAGGCCAAGATCCCATTCGGGATTAAAAGAAGCGGCCAAAACGGAAGCTGTCCTCACTGAGTGCCATCAATAAATTTTTGAGCAAAGAGCCAAACGGCAGTTTTTCATTTTTCAGATTTCGCATATCGTTTTGCGTTTTGTTCTTGGCCAAAGGGCCAAAGTGTTGACATGCAAATGGATTAGGGACCGGACCTTCAAATGCAACAAGCAACAAGCAACAAGATCGAAAACAACGAAAACGAAAACGGATACAACAATCGACGACAATAACTTAGCAAAAATATTTGAATATTTTGATGCTGCCGCTGTGACTAAGCCGTTTATTGATTGCAATCGAGCCTGGCCAGCAAGATGTTGGCCGTGTTAGTTAAGCCAGCTCGAGCTGCTTTTAAGCCGACCTCTGTTCAGTGTCAAGTGTCCCCGTTTTTCAAACATCAACCATCAACCAACAACCATCAGCCAAGGGCCAAAGGGTCTGGGCCTAAAGTAGGTGTTGTTATGTTTTTAGCTGTCATAAATATTGTAAAACTTCGTAAATATTTAAACAGCGTGCACAATAAAGGCAAATGACAGAGGCTCGCTCGGGTTTTGGTTCTGTTTCTGTTTCTGTTTCTTTTCTGGGTCTTCGTCTTCGTCTCCGTCTACAACTCCTGGCTTGCCTGACTCTCTATTGTCCTGGCCTGGTCATAACGGTGGTTGCCTTGTGGCAAGCGAGCGCAAGAGAGACAGAGAGCGAAAAAAGAGAGAGCTGCTTTCTACCTGGTCTTTATATGTTTGTTTTACTTCTTTCTTTCTTTCTCTTTTTTCCTTTTTTCTCTTTTTTTGCACATTTGCGGCATGAAATTTGAATATTGCCAAGGGCCTTGGCCGTGGTCGGGGTCGGGGACGGGGCAAGAGATTAACAACATTTAATAACCCATCATTTTTCGGGGCATTTTTGGTTCGTCCTGTTCGATGCCTTTGTGCACAGTTTTTAGCCATAATGCAGAAACTGCATTTTGTCTCTTGACCAAGTCTATTGTTTTCTGCCCCTGTCATCTCTGTCTATGCCTCTGCTTGCGTCTCTGCCACTTTTTGCTATTGTCCTTTTTATTTTACAATTTCTTTTTCTTTTCTTTTCTTTTTTTATTGTTTCGCTGCAGTTTTTCTTGGAAGATTCCTGCGCTGGGCTGTCTCGCAATGAAATTAAGAGAGATAAACTGCGAGAGAGAGACGCCAAGTGTGTGTGTGCATGTGGGTGAGAGAGAGAGAGAGAGAGAGAGAGAGAGGAAGGAAACATCGTGTTTATGACATGGCAATCATTGACAACAATTTGCCCAATCGACTGTCAAGTGGCAAATCAATTATCAGATTTAGTTGACAACCGATCAATGCGATAATTTAATAATAATATGTTGACCCACTTAACTCAACTTAACTCAATTCAATTTCAATTTAATAATTCAAGATGCATTTATTTAATTTTGATGATAACTTTTTTGTTTTACTTTTCTGCATTGCAATTAAATTGTATCGCATCAGTAATTTAACATTCAAAGAAATTAACTTGAGGATATATTTTTTAAGATATGTAAGTTTAATTCTATTGTATCTCGTTTTTTAAAACATATTTGCATATTTCAATAATTTTAGTGACTAGGTTTTTAATTTAAGAAAGTTCTTGTTCTAGAAATGTGTAAATAAAATAAAACAAATTAAAAAATATATTTCATTTTATTTCAATTTTTATTAAAACTCAGTGTTAGTTCTTTAACGTATGTATGTACATATATGTGTATTGAATTTTCATGTTTAAGCTATCGACGATCATCAATATTTGATCAATAAATGATCAATTATTTATTTTATTTTACAGAGAAAGAGATTCTCAATTGAGCATAAACGGAGCCAATAAATAAAATAAAAGGCGACTTTGGGTCAATGAGAATCCCGGCTTGGACAGATGTTTTATTTTTGTATGCTTTAAGATTTATTAATGTCTTGCTGCCATTTTATATTAATATATATTTATTTATATTTATATATTAAGTCGATGGCACAGTAGCTAGTACTCTAGTCTTTAGTTATTATATTATAAGGAACTTATGTATGTATAATAATTAAATAAATTATAATAATTAGCAAATACAGAGGCACACATAAATATTGGCACAGCAAGCGTTTTTGCATTTGGGGCTAATTTGCGCCGATATCGCTAACATATTCATATGAAACGAATTTTTCCCTGACAAGCTAACTAATTTACTACCAAAGTCAGGAAAAAAATTTAATATTATGTTTTAATTATTTTATTTTAAAAACAAATAAAAGGTCACTTTTTCCCTGCACAAAAGTTTTGGCACACTTAACTTATTAACTATAAAAAACATAAAATTATAACATTTTAGTATTTGGTTGGCAAGCCTTTTTGCTTAATCACAGCTTATAATCGTCTTGGCATGGAATCAACTAATTTTTTATTTGGTCTCCACTCCAATATCCTGCCATTCCTCAAGTAAAGCCTTTTTTAGCTAAATTTTTGTAGAATTGGCCCGTTTCTTAACCCTTCTGTCGAGCTCATCTCACAGATGTTCAATTGGATTGAGGTCTGGTCTGGTATGATTAAATTGAACTAAAATTCAGCTGTGATTCTACAATAGTGTCAATTTAAGACAAATTACTTGTCTACATTTTACAAGGTATGCAAGAAAATAGAAAAATTCTAATTAAATCCAGCTGCAATTAAAAAGTCTTTATACTTAGATCAGTTTAACAATTTGCAGTCACAATTTTACAAGTATTATATTCGTTTACGATTTCAGCATCAGCATTAACATTTAAATCGATTTCATTTTAAATATCAATATCAGTTTCGCTTTCGATGCGGATTTCGATTTCCATGTCGATTGTCGGCTTCAATCGCATTCAATTGGCTAACAAGCAAATAAAGCGGCTTTAATTAATTTGTCAAATGGCGTGTGTGATATGCATTTTTAAGTGCTTGGCATTTAATTTGCTTCTATTTATTTATCGATGTATTTGTTATTGTTATTGTTAAATGTTATTATTATTTACGTTTTGTTATTGTTTACAATTGCAGCGACTGGCGATATTTATTTATTTATCATTGTTATGGTTATTGTTGTTTTTATTCTTATTATTATTTTTTGTACGCTTTGTTATTGTTCACAGTTGTTGTTGTTATTGCTGCTGTTGATTGAGAAATCCACGAAATTCAGAAGTGTCAAATATCAGAAGCTCAATAAAAATTGCCCTGTTGATAACTTGAAAAGTTCGCGTGCAACTTATCGATAAATTCGATATACACGCAAATGCGTGTCTGTGTGTGTGTGTGTATGTATGGGAAGCTTCTGCGTATGTTTTTTTTTTTTTCATATGGTTCCGGTCTCGAATTGAGAATGTAAATCACGAACTTCTCAGTCGCCTTTGCTGTTGCTGTCGCAGCGACTAATTATATAATTTGTCGACTGTGTGTGGTTGTTTTTTCTCTTGTTTGTTGTTGTTGTTATTGTTGTTGTTGCTGTTTTATTAACACACACTTTTATGGTCATTTATGTAATTTCATAGAGTGCGGCCACATAAATCCCAAAGCGAGTTCTCAGTTAACAGTCGGGCTCTGGGATTGAATTTTCAAACTTAAAGTTGGAGCTGTCGGGGAGTAAAGAGTGAAAAGTAGTGAGTGGGAAAGGGAGGGGTCTGGGGTCTGGGGTTTTTGGGTCTCGCTGGCAGGCCTAACAAATTTTGCGTATGACTTAATAAACATGTCGTTGAACTGTCGCCAGTAGCACTTTTGTTAAGTTTATGGCTCAGACGAGCCTGCCTAGTTGTTTCACGTTGTTACTGGGCTTTTAAGCACCTCAAAACACTTTTTAATTGTTCAAAAAAAAACAAAAAGCAAAATATTTTTTTTCTTCTTGCTGCCGTGCACATTGAACTTGAGCCGACAGCGAAAATAAAAGCAGCAACAGCAACAAGAGCAAGACCAACAACAACAGCAACAGCACAGCACAAAAATTGTAATTACCATGAGTAATATTTTATTACACTTTGACACTGAAGGAAAAACTTCACAAGAACAACGGCTGAAGAGGTAAAAGCAAAATATACAAATAAAATATATACATATATTTTTATATGTATATATAAAATAATATTAATAAGACTGAAAAATATAGCAAATGAGCATAGAAATATCATCTGAGTAAAGGCATCGACATTGATATTCTCTGAATTCGGGTCATTTCTAGATCTTTCAGAGGCAACATTTTCAAATATGCAAAATAAACACATTAATTCTGTGAAAATTGATGATATTTTAATTTATATGCAAAGTAAATATTTTGAAAATTATCAATAAAAAACACTAACTGTCAGATATCTACCTCGGGCTGTTTTTCCTTCGATGCTAATTTCATCAGTTTTTGCAAATTGTCGGCTCTAAATCTAATGGTATATTTAAAGCACACTTTTTGTTGATAAACAGACAAAAATTGCAGTTCCGAATAGCAACTGAAAACTGAGTTACGATAGAGCTGTTGAGAAGTTTTTTTAAATCATGGTGGAAGGGTATCAAAAACAAAAAAATACTCGAAACTGAGTGATGTTGAAAAACAAAAGAATCGCGTAATAAAAAGTGCAACAAATTCGTAAATCTCTGCAGTGCGCAGACAACAACAACAACAACAACAACCACAAAAGGGGCACAAGAGCAAGAAGAAGAAGAAGAAGAAGAGGCATCGTTGGCAACTAACTTAAGTAGCGGTTGGTAGCAACAGGCTACTAACATGTTTATGCTACTTTTATGAGGTGGCAATAAAATCGAACCAAGTACGAAAATGAAAATAAAAATGAGAAAAGGCAAAGGCGACGTTCGACGTTCGAATATTGTCTGTCTCTCTCTTTGTCGTACACACACAGTTAAGTCAGTTGTTCTGTCTCTCTCCTTCTCTCTCTCTCTCTCTCTCTCTCTGTCACTCTCTTTCTCTCTGTCTCTGTTGCACACACTAATAGCTGGCAGGATTGTCGCCGCGCACACAATGACTTCATCGATTTATAGCGGTCACGAGTGACGACGACTTGGTTTTGGTTTTGGTCTTGGACTTGAGACTGGAACTCGGACTCGGAGTCGGAGTCGGACTCAGACTGAGTCTTGGTTTTTGGTGTTGGTTTTGGTGTTGGTTTTGGTTTGCTTTTGGACATGGGCGAGTTGCGTTTGCGTTTTTATGATGATATTGTTTTGCTTTTTGCACATAGGACTTTTGTTGTTGTTTGTGTTTTGTGTATTGTGTTGTGTTGTGTTGTGTTGTGTTGTGTTGTGTTTAGTGTCGCACTCGCGTCTCGTTTCGTTTCATTTCGTTTCGTTTTCATTCCCGTTCACATTCGCATTTTCAATTTCATTTTCGTTGGGTGCGTGCGGTGCGTGGATTAAGCCACGTCTAGGACCCGGCCAGCGTCCCTGGCCAAATGCGTATTCCTGGAAGCCACGCAAACATAACTCGCGACCTCATCCTCGGCTGCATTTTATGGTTTGTCGTCATAATCACCGGCACAGCATCTTCATCGCCATTTCCATTTCCATCTCCATCTCCAGATCTCCATCTCTTTCTCCTCGGCATCGGCATCTTGCACCAGTGACACACTCAAGACGGCGTCAACATCGCGTTGTTGTCACTTGATTTATGTGCCCTCGAGATTTGCCAACTCAGCCTAGTCCTCCCTCCTGTCTCCACCGCTCTCTCTCTCTTCTCCCTTCACTGCTCTTAGCCTTGGCCTTCTTCCCCTTAAGGTCTGTCATCTCTCGTTAGAGATTTAACGGTTACAGTGACATTTCAAGCATTTAATTTTGTATTGCCTAACTATGAGAACAAATATTATATTATATGGTGATTTTTGTCATAATTAATAATAATTAATAAAATTATGTTAGTCTTTGCCAAGAATTGTAAAGAATAAATGAATATACAATTTTGTACGTGTTAGTGACTTTAGGATATTTAATCCCAGGCGTAAAGATGTTTTGGGGGGGGGGGGGGGCTAAAAAATACATTTATTTATTGCTCTTAATCATTCAATAATTATTTTATTTAGCAAGCTCATTTGAAATCATATTATTGATCATTTAATCATATTATTAACAAACTAAACTAAAGTAGCCACCTAATGTACAAAACCATTGTAAAAAATAAATATTAAGGGTCGTTTTTTCAATGTACATATACATTTAATTTGACATATAGTAACAAATTTGACATTAATTTCTATACATTTTACGTGAAATTCAAACACCTTATTTAGACATTGAAAAACGGGCCTAAATAAATAAACTAAGCATTAAATGTAAAGATAAAAATTGTATTTGAATAAATTGAAGTAGGCTATAAGCCACACATTTTGTCATCTATTGAAATACATCTTTAAGTGGGGTGTGGGTTTATTTTTTGGTTTTTTATTGACAACAGACAAGTCGAATAATAAAGTAATATAAATATAATAAATTAAATAAAAGTCTCTATGGATCAGGCGTTTATACGGACAGAACACGGACTTGGTTTTATAGAAAAACATTTTAAAAAATTCATTCAAATTATTATAATTGTTTTATTTTTATTAAAAAAATATAGTTTTTGAATTTAACTTGATGCAAATAAGTCATAACTCAAAAGTACATATAATTATTATGTGAAAGTTTCAACTATTAGTTAACTGTCAATTGATAAAGCCGATGTAATGTGGATCTTTCTGGCAGTTTGTGAAGCAAACACCGTTAACACTTCCGTTATGTTATGTTGCTGTTGTTGTTGCTGCCTCGGGGCAAGAAGATACTGCCACATACATACAACATACAACATACATTGGCGGTGGCATTGTTATTCAGGTGTGCTGTAGTTTTTCAGTTTGTTGTCCTGTTAGTCCTTTGTTGCTGATGCTGTTGTCAATAGAGCGAAACAAATATCAGGAAATGTCATCATTTTGTATGGCAAGAGTGAGAATTGAAAAGAACATACCAGGGGAAATTCAATTAAAGAAAGACGCACACGCAGTGAGAGAGGGAGAGGTTGAAAACTCACAGGACTCAGGGAGGACACCAAGGCGAGATGAACCCACACAGGACGCATGTATAGTAATTCTCAGACAGAGAGAGAGAGAGAGAAAGAGAGTGAGAGAGTTGCCTGCTATAACACTCACAATCGACGCATCACAATAATGTCACTGCTAGCTGCGCAGTCGACGTCGACGTCGATGTCGAAGTCGAGACGCGTCGGCAGCGGCATCAGCATCTTTCCCTCAACTTTTCCCCCTGGTGCTTGTTGTTGTCGTTGTTGCTTTTGGCTCGTTTGTTGTATCAGCATCTTTTCTACTCTTGTCTTGTTTGCATTGTTCTCGCTCAACAGATTTGATCAGTTTTTAATGAACTTCATTCATGTTTGAATGACTTTGATCAGTTCCGCTTTGGCCTCGCCTTTGCCTTTGCCTTTGGTTTGCCTTTGCCCTCCATCTTTCTTCTCTCTCTTCTCTTCTCTTCTTTCCTCCTTGGGCTCTGGCAAACAATAGCAAATACACAAACCTTTTGAACGCGTGCGACGATTGTCGCTCAACTCTTATTATTATTGTTGTTGTTGGTGTTGTTGTTCTCGTTGCTGGTGTTGTTGTGACAGTGACAAGAAGATGCACGCACAGTGTGTATAAGGTGTGTGTGTGTGTGTGTGTGAGTGTGTGTGGGTGTGTCCCGCTGCCTCGTTGTGCGTATCTAATTAGAAAGTCGAATTGGCGCACGCGGCGTATGTGTAATGTGTGGCATTTGATTCGAGTCAGGCTAATCCCAATCGCAGCCAGCGTTTAAGCCGCTTTGCCCAACGTCAGCAACAAACGTCAACCGACCGTCAGTCCAAGCGCATGATCATTATCATTATGATCGTCATCTTCATCTTCATCATTATCAACATTATCATCTCATGTCAAGATAAACGAGGCGTACAAAATACTTATTTTCACCAAGTGTGGACCGTCAACGTTCAAAGAGACAGAGAGAGAGAGAGAGCGAGTGAGTGTGTAAGAGAGAGAAAGAGAGTGAGTAAGAGACAGAGAGATAGAGAGCGAGAGAGTGAGTGAGAAAGAGGCAGGTGGCACACATTGATTGAGGGTCCTTAAAAGGGTACAAATCATCAGAAAATTTTATTAAATGTCCCACATAATGCAATGAAAAAGCAATCCCAGCTTAAAACTATGATCTTTTTCTTCTCCATCTCCATCTTCCCCATCTGCTTCTTCTTCTTGTTGGTCATATTGAAATTGCTGTTGCTATTGTGCATGTCAGAATCATCAGAGAGGAGTCTGATGGTGTCTGATGTAGAAGTAGAAGATCTGTCCGCATGATGATGATGATGATGATTATCATTATTGAGGGACTCTTGCTTTGATCTCTAGTCTCAAGTCTTCAGTCTCTAGCCACTCGTTGGCAGTTCTTTTGAGCCGATCCGATGGGCGCAGAAAGTGCAACCGGAGTCAGGAGTCGCCGCCAAAGTTGACGCATTGTGTCATTGTCAAGTGTTGCGCCGTGTGTGGAATCGGAATCTGCCTCTGCTCTATTTGTATATATTTGATTTGTGTTTAATGCTGTATGTACTGTGTGTGGCTGTAGAGTGTGAGACCTTAAACGAAGTTAACTGGTAACCACATATACATACAATAATGTATTTATGGCTGTTACTGTGACTATGACTATGATTATGTGTGTGAGTGTGAGTGTGTGTTTGTGTGTGTGTGAGAGAGAGTGATGGGAAGTCGGCTGTATCCCAATTAGTGCTGCCCTTTGCTTTGAAATTAATTATTTAAACACCATAACGTTGACAACAAATACTAAGTAGATTACAAATAAAAAAAAAATACATAAATGAAAAAAACATCAAATAAAAAAAAATAAAAAAAAATTCAAACCCAACGCATTCAAAAAAAAATGTAATCATTTTATAAATTGAATATTTATGTAGACTCTATATCGAAATAATTATTTATGTTTGTTTAATTTCATACTTTGATTTTACAAAATTTACGAAAATAATAAGAAATTTAGTCTTCAAAATTAGACATGTTTGATTGTGTTTCAACATATTTTAGACTTATATTAGTGAAAAAAAAAAAAAATTACCAAACCTACACAGATAAAATAAATCCGGAGCTAGTCTCGGAATTTCTTAAATCGAGTACGAAATACTTGATTAAATTACGATTTTTCCATTCCTCTTTAAAGATTCGGATGTAGAGATGAGTGTTGCTTCGCTTAAAATAATCTACCATTCCGGACAAAAACATTTTAGCATGTTGGGTAACAGTGCAAATATCTTAGGATACTGCTTTTAAAAATTGGCTTTAACAAGCGCAACCAGCTCCACTATTTTCTCGTGGTAAATTTGCATAATGCTGTTCTTTCGTTGTGCGATTTTTCAATTTGGAAATTTACTTTTAAAATGTCACCCAAGAATGAACTGCTTTACAGAAAGCGTTGTAGCAATTTGAAAATTATTTCCATACATAATTTCACGTGATACATAAATTTATAAATGGATTTAAAAACACAAATTTCTTATGGAACATATAATTTGATTTATAATCCTATTTTAACTATTGCTGTGCTTAACTGTATTGAGAGATTGAAAAAACGGAGAGATTCAAAGGAACGGTAAGAAACTCCAAAGCTGCAGCACTGATCCCAATGCCAAGGTGAAATTTTGGCTTGACGGGATACATATGAAAATTCATGGAAAGTAAAGTAATTACTTAAAATAAAAGCATCAATTAATTTATTTTGACAATAATTGAATTGTTGCTGTGGGAAACTGGTGTTTGATCACCCATTGCGTATACGCCATGTGAGGCAAGTAAATTTGCACACTGAGCCCAAAGAACATTTCAATTTTTGGGCGATTAGCCATGGTCAATACACCTGGGACACCTGGCTCTGTGGGAGTTAATTGATGCATTGAGCTATTGACATTACCTGCCAAGATCGAAAAGCGAGCGGTCGAGTTTATTTTATTTTTCTATTTGAGAGCACCTTGCAGGCTGCTGTGTTGGAAGAAGAAGGCAACTCTCTCGCACTGGAACTCTGAATTTGAGTCTGATTTGTTGGCTCGCTGGTTGGTCTGGGTGGTCCTAGACACGACACTTTAGACATTTTGTCGTTGCCTTGCAAATTGAGCTAAGAGCTGAGACACAGGGGCGGCAGGGGCGTGCCGTGCACAGCTGGTTGTCGTTGTCGTCGTTGTTGTTGTCGATGTCGATGTCGTTGTTGCTGTTGTCGTTGCCAACGCCGCCGCCGCTTGTGTAAATATTTCCTCATTTTATTTGTGCCACACAAAAGAAGCAAAGCAAATGTGCAGGCGGCCTGGGCATATTGTTTTAACACATTAGCAGCGCAATGCAACAAATAATTTCCATAAAATGCTGCTACGACAATGACGATAACAACCGCCTGTAAATGGAGCGGCGACTACGACAACGACAACGACAGCGACGCCGACGCCGACAGCGCTGCCAATAGAGTTGAAGTCAATTTCAATGCATGGAAAGAGATATGTCACAGGAAGAAAATATTAGTCTTTGTCATTAGGCAAAACAAAACAAAACACTGTACAACAAAACGAAACAAAGCAAAACGTAACGAAAACGAAACAAAAAAAAAATTAAAAAACTAAACAACAACAAGATTTAAAACCCATCCATGGATGGGTTACAGCTTTGGCCCACAGTCAGTGTCAGAGTCAGAGTCAGAGTCAAACTTCGAGTCAGAGGCGAAGACGAAGACGAAGACGGAGCTACAGTTAGAGCCTGAGTCCGGCTCTGGCGTTGGGTCTGGGTCTGTGTATGTTTGCCTGATGTTTGCCCACCAACAAAGTTAACACTGGAAATGTCCAAGAGCTGTTGTTGCCACATTCACATGATTTAAGCAGCAACAACGGCAACAACAACAACCACAACAACAACAACATCAACTCAGAGACAAAATGTTTCCCATCATAAAAAACTGAGCTCTCCGCGTCTTCGTATTTGCCTCCATCCTCCTAAAGAGTCCAAAAGTCCAAAGCGAAGAAAATAAAACCAAAGACAAAAAAAAACCGACTTTAGACAAAGCAAACGAAATTAAAAACGGTTCAAATGGTTTGCTTGTGTAAGCAATTGGCTTATACCCCTTTCTCCTCCACTCCCCCTCCTTACACACATACCACTCCTCCTGCTTAAAAGGGCGCTCTCTCTATCTCTCACTCTTTTTTTTCTCTCTCGCACACTATGCTGGCGCTGAGGAAATGCCACAGGTTGCGGTATGTGGAAAAGCGGCGGGGGAAGGGGTAGCCAGATCCGCAGCTGCTTTAAGATGTTCTACACGGAAAAGAAATCCATTCTAAAGTTCAAGTTGAAAATACATAATCTAAGGGTGTCTTTTTTTATAATAACTATTCGAATAAAATGGCAACCATTCAGTTTAATAATAGTGAAAAAGGCACAAAATTTGACTTCACTGAAATAATTCTTATAGAGCTCTGATAATCAAAAAATATTTGCGGAAAAAGAATTGAAAAATCGTAATTGGATCAAGTATTTTTCACACGATTTATAAAAATCCAGAATTACCGAATTCTGACACCGCATCGGATTTATTTTTATTTAATTTTTTATTATTATTTTTTTTATTTATTCATTAATTATTTAATAAATTAACTAATTAATTTATTTATTAATTTCTTCATTTATTTAGTTATTTATTTATTTACTTATTCATTTATTTATATATTTATTTATTTACTTAATCGCGGGATTCCAGATATTTATTTCTGTGTGCGTACTAGAATACTTCAAAAGTGCCTCAATAGTGTGCTTTTTTTGGCGAGGGGTTTCAGGGTGTAGGTAAGGCCCATTGGGGAAGGTTGTGGGAGGAGTGGTTGGGGCAAATCCCCATCAGCGACTACGATTATCTTATGGTAATTGGCATTGTCAGTAGGTGTTGTTGCATATTAATAGATTTATTAGCAAATATACAAAAATAAAACAATTAAGATTGAGAGATTTGTGGGTGAGGCAGCGTGGGAATCACAGGATGATGCCAACGCACGTAACATAGTAACGAGTAATCGTCGACAAGTACGAGTATAAGTACCTTTTGACTGATGTGCACGCAGATTCACCAAGCGAATCAAATTGCATACATAAAATTCTACAACTCTCACATTTTGGGGACTTACCTCAACAATTTGCATGGCAATCTCGTGGGGCGGGAGGGGGTTGTGTTTCACTGTATTTTATGGAACATTATAAGCAACGTCAGCCAGCGAGTTGTTTACAATAATTCCAGAAACAATTGGATTTGATTTTTACATTATTTGTTCAATTATTTTACTCATAAGATACACCTATACAAATGTACATACGTCATTTACTTTGCAAAAAGACTATCTTGTTTTGTTTTATTTCTAATTTCATTAAAGTTTCTAATAAGTTATAAGACAAGCTTGAAAAAAAATGAGCTTAACAATCTCTTAAAACACAAAAAATTTCAATTTAAGGGGGTATTGCTGCTTAGCAAAATACTTTTTTTCAATTTATATTTTATTTATTTCTTTTCGAACATATTTTGAACAGCCCTCGTACAAGGGAAAAAATTTTGTTTATTTTATTCAATATGTTTTTAATACAATAAAAAAACAGAATTTAAATAACAATTTATTAATCTATTTTTGCTTCGTATTTCAGAATACACCTTAATGTACTTTATTTATTTATACATTTGAGCATACTTTATATTTATTTAATAGTTTTAAAAATTAAAATACATTTTGAAGCTGTTTTTATTTTATTTAATCACTTCCAAGTTGTTTAAACTTAGTACTGAGTAGCTCATAGTAGAATACTATTGGTGATAACCTAATGTTTCTTTTAAATAAATTGAACTAAATTATTCATGAATTCAATAAATTTCCATTTCAATTTTATTATAAAATGGAATTATTAAAATATTTTAAAAAATAAAAAAAAATTCACTTTTGGCTTGCTGTGCAAGTGTTGGAGACAGAAATGCAACTGAGCCTCGTGTTGAGCAGCTCAAAGTGAGTGGCAAATGTATGACAGACAAATTTCCGTGTAATTTAGTTGAGGAATTAAAAAATATATATTTGCGGTGTACGATTAGATTAGGCATTTTACATATTTGCATTCGCATTCGTATTCCTGGTATTAAATGTTGTACTTCGGCGGGCTTTCACACATACAAAGATGTCAATTCAATCAATTGCCTAAATTTGCGGTTGATGAATTATCGAAAATACTCGAATGTTAGCTATAAAGGAATTCGGATGGAATTTCCGGAGTTGGCTGCCCACATAAATGGCCGGAAATCAACCGACTGCTATTAAATATTTTCCGCTATATTTGTAAATAAATCAAACAAACCATATTATTGCATAAATCTAAGGGCAAAGAATATATACATATATCTTGTTTAACGTTAATGCTCCGATTCTTTGACGCAATTCGGGTTTTTTTCTGTTCCAACGCCTATTTTTGGCCCGTCATTGAAACGGAAATACCCAAGTTGACGACGAGCTAAATGTTTTGGAATGCTTGTGCTGTTATTGTACTTCTAGCAACAACAGCGACAAATATTCACATTGTTCACTCAAATTGTATTGAGGGGGAGAGACCTGAACGCCGTTGATAAGCACTTCAAGGAAGTTCAAAGATCTCTTCCATATTTGCCAGATGTGTCAGATTGCAAAAATTTCACACAAATGTCGATTATGTTTTGATACTTATTAATATTAATATTTCGTGTTTCAATCTTAAGAAAAGGTCAAACTAAACTAAACTTATCTTATTAACATGACAATGGAACAAAGGGAAACTTGAAAAATAAATTGTCAATGTTTCCAAGGTTTCTAAATACTACTACTTATTATTATTATAATTAATTTATTATGCATTAAGTATATCAGAATCTTTACTTAATCCCCGAATTCAATTGTCAACTTGAATTTTTTTTTGAGACCTCTACTATTACATGCGAAACAATGAACTTAACTTTTTGTCAGCTGTCTTTAATTTTGACCATAGGCAACACGGCCATTTGTCTGTTCTATGTCTATTTTAATTGTATATCCTGCTTTCTTAAACAAAAAAAATATGTCAGGGTAATATAGATAATAAATGTATGATAATTTTATGTTTCCACACTTATCTTAGATAAGAAACTCCATTTCAAGATCTTATTGTATCTCTTGGAAAATATAAATAATAATTTATATGCTTACATCTGATTTACTTACAGGCTCTCCAAAAGTCGAGCACGCTCGTAAGTAAGCACTTACTTGTTTTCAAAAATTTATTTTTTTAAGCTTTGCTTAAAAAAATGTCGTGGCCACATTAATGAAGTACCTGCGTGGCGCCCTTTGCCAACCGGTAACAAAATGAACAACAACAGTATGAATGAGAGCAACAACATCGTCAACAACGACAACAACGAAAACAACAGCCGTCTCAAGCTTACTCGCACAGTTAATTTTTCTGAGAAAAACGGCAGAGTTTCTCGCAATTTTATGATCAATTCATTGAATTTTTTGTTGTTTTTTGCGCTGAAAATAAAATGCAGAAAAAAATAAGAAAAACCCGCACACATCACGGCGTGTCGTCGGCGTGAACTGAACAACAACAACAACAAAAAACAACAACTAAATATGGTAACTTGTTGCTGGTTATTGACTCTGCTTGCGAGCAGAGAGTACGAAAATGCAATGCTAACGGGAACTACGTCACTGATAAGAGACTCTCTTATCAAAATGGCAACTCGTGAACTTGATACTTTAAATGTGTGTTTGTGCACATCAAGGGGTCAAAGAGCGGCTATCAGTGACGTGGTAAAACGCTGAGCACTCGAAACTTGGCAAAGTCTTGGCTCCCGAGCTGGGTCCACAAAGCAAATACATAAATAAAATAAAGCTATAAATAAATAAAAATTAATGTTAGTGAAAGATGCTTAACATTTTCATTGAGTCAGTAAGTTCCAAGACTCCACTTCTGATTGGGACCTGGGATGGAGCTGGACCTGGACCTGGTCTGGTGATTGGGCTTGGCAACCTCCGAGAAGACAACGTGCAGCCGAAAAGCCTGCGGCCCTGTTGAAGTTACATACAGTCAACGTTGCGTTGCATTGCATTGCGCTGCCTGGCACAGTAGTCAACAGTTGTTAAAAAGGCGAAACATAACTAATTAAAAATTACAAATATTTTATATATTTGTATTAAAGATTACAAATATACAATTGTATAATAAATATTTTAATATCAAAATTTGAATGCAAGTTTACATAAGAAGGGAATACTCCAAATTTAAGACAGAATCTCGTGAATACGTATTTCCAAAAATATATTACATGCAACTGCCCACACACTTACTTACATCAAGCGTCAAATTAGACTCAGAACAAAAAAAAAGAAATTTTTTTCACGGAAGACATTGAAGAAATAGTTAAAACATAAAGTATACAGTTGCGGCAGAAATAATAGGGACATACAAATGTTTGTTTCTTTTCAATATTATTCTCATCTTTGCAAGATCCAACGCATGTATACATATAATTTAACACATATCGTGACTTTACATATCTAAAACGTATTAAAATGCCGAGGATTTTTCAATTCATTGATACAAATATTTTTATTAAAATTCTTGAATAATAAAACAAATACTAAAAGTCTTAAAGAAAATAAATTTAATAATAATATGTACACAGAAAAAATACGCGTTTCCGGTATAAAATCAATCCCAATCGCTGTCAAAATTTCGGTGATATCCAAATTTCTTAAATCAATACGAAATACTTGGTTTGAGTTTGATTTTTTAATTTCTTCTCGGCAATCAGTTTGACTAACAGGGGATTATTTCAGTAAAATCAAATGTTTTATGCTTTTTGACTATTTTGTTGCTAAGTGGGTTCCATTTTATCCGTATATAATAATTTTTTATTAATACTTTCCTGAAAACATACTTAAAAAATATATATGCTAAAATTAAAAATTTGAATTAAAAACTGAATTTTTTTCAGGAATTTGAGTTATAAAGCCACTGTGCGATGCGTTTCGCCTGCGTCTCATACTCAAAAGCAGACTGAGACGGAGACGGAGACTGAAACTCGGACCGGTGTCAGCTCCGTCATCCTGTTGATTTGTGTTGAGGAAGCAAGTGCTTATGTGCATGGGAGTGTGAGTGTTGCAGTGTGTTATGAATGACGGCGGACCTACTTAGCCAGGGCGCTGCTGCTGCTGCTGCTGCTGCTGATGTTGATGCTGATGCTGATGCTGCAGCTGATGCTGATGATGATCGGGGGACTGTAGCGCTTAGATGGATGGCCACGTAAATTTATCATCATGCGCGCCAGAAGACAAAGTAGCAGCCAAGCGGCTAAAAAGCGTTCATGGCGCATGCGCAAGGATCTAAAGAGCAGAGAGGCAAGTCTCTCTCAGTCAAGGGGCACAATTAAAAGGTGTCTGTATGTGTGTGTGCTGCAGATGCAGATGCTTTGCTTTTTGGGGGCCTTCTGCTCAGCTCATCTCGATTCGAGTCGACTCAGTTTGAACTGCAAGTTGAGCTCGTTGCGGCGCGTTTCGAGTGTTGAAAAGTAAGGAAGCTTTAACAAATTACCGCCCAGTTGCCGACACAACGAGCTGTTTATAAAAGTTGTAAAAATTTGCCAAGCCAACACCGCAGACAAGACAGAGCAAAGCCACGGCCCAAACTCCATCTCTAGACATACATCTCCATGTCGGCTGCTGTGCCTAGCGGCAGACTTGGGCATACAGAGAGACTGCAGCAGGTGAAGAAGAAGGTGACTGAGACTGGGCGTAAGACAGTGAAAGAGAGAGAATGATAGAGAGAGCGAGAGAGAGAGAGAGGCGGCTGGCATTAAAGGAGCTGAAAGCTCTACACTTGGCGCAGGCGCATCGCCACTGCCCAGACGATGCCAGAGTTTCAAGCTCCATCCAAAGTCTCTGTCCCAGACCCCAGCCCCCAATCCCATCCCCAGTCCCAGTCCCGGTCCCCAATCCCAACCCCTGTCCCATTTACTCCAACCTGGTCCAGGTTGCCTTATAAAGTGAGCGTTGAACGGCTGAACGTCGGGCAAAGTTACTCATGTCATGACAGCAAACGAGCAGGCAGCAAACTTATGACTGAGTAATTGCTGATGATATTTATGCGACGAAGCATCCGACGATATGACGATGCAGCGCAGCGACTGCGGCAGCGACAGCGACGGCGACAGCGGAGACGGTGACGGAAACTGCCGCCGTACCTTGGCAGTGGTTGCTGCTTATTATCGCTTGCCCCACAGTGCGTTTCTCCGGGCATATCGATCGTCCTTAGACATAAGACGTAAGAGAGCTAACAACTGTTATTCAATTAACTAATTTTTAAGTTAAAGTCTGGTTTCAAAAATTTTATAATTCGATTAGGTATAATTGAGATATTTATTTATTTTACTATTTATTAAATATTTTCTTTTTTATTCTAAAATACTATAAAAAGACTATATGCGTTTTCCAAGGCAAATCGATCGACCTCAGAGATAATATAATAGAAGGAGCAGGACTTACAACTCTCAATTAATAAATTTCTGATTTTTAATTTATTTATTTTCTACAATTTTTTTTTAATTATTGCATTATTTATTAAATATTTTCATTTTTATTCAACGTCAAATGTTTACAAAAGTTTTATGCATTTCTCATGGGACCACTTGCTTTTTTCTTGATATAATTTGAAAAAGTGCGGAGGTATCAATTTATTATATATTTAATATTTATTTATAATATGTGATTGATTTAACAATACTTGCAATCATTTTGGGAAGCCTAAGGTAATCCCAGCTGGATTAAAGTCTTAGACAGCATTTGGACAATTTCTGGCATTATCCTATTTTTATTCTTTCTCATACTTTTCTTTATTCTATCGATCCTATTTATGTCTTTACTCTATTTTTTGACCTTCTAGCCTTTTCTATTTCCTATGAAATTTGCAATCAACCCCAGCTGGGCCAATAACTTTCCCCCATCGTATCGGTGGTGCTATTAGACTTAACTTGTAAATTCATTAAGGCTTTGTGTTCTTTATAACTTCTTATAATGCTGTAATATCTATTGTTATTTTTAATTATTGTAAATATTATTAATTATTAATTATGAATTTTGTAAACATGAACTAATTAGAGGCAGCAATGCCTCTAAATAAATAAATACACATTAGAGATAAATGAGATAATTAGATAAAATTAAAATAATAAAATATATATAACTGATCTAGTGAAAAAAAATAATAAAACAGAGTTAACAGTGACTTCATATTATAAGGAATTAATTTGAAAGAAAAATAAAGGGTAGCACAATTTAAATTTAACACCTCCAACGTTTCCTTGACGGATCACCTTGCCGCGTTCTTTTGGCATATTTTGAGGTAAAGTGATTATAAATCTTCCGATTATTCAGCTTGAAGCTTTTTGGGCTGGCCTGGACGTTCTGAAAAATGAAGCTTATGAAGTTAGCTTTGACATGAATGTAGTCACAGGCTTATCCAATACGGCTTAATGCTAGTTAGGCCATCTCGTATAAATCCTTTAAAACTAATTCCAACACCTATCAAAATACTTTCTAAAATATTTTTCTATTTTGAATTTCCTAGATTTATTATCATTTGGTATCTTTAAAATTGATTTGGCTTCTTTTTTGTTCTGTTATTTTATTTCTTTCAAGTATTCGCTTGATTAATTTTATTCTTTCTTTCTTGTGCAACTATAAGGTCGCAGTAGTTTATTTATTCCAAATTTGAGTTGATCAGATCTGCAAAAAGCTTTTCATTATTTCGAGTGTAGGGGATCTACAGATTCGTTGAGCTTGTAATATTATTTCGAGCACTTTTTCTTGAAGCGTAGTGGAGCACACACATGCGTATGTGTGTGTGTGTTGTTGTTGTTACTGTTGTTGGTTTGTTTTTAGTGGCTGTTGTTGTTGTTGTTGCTGCTGCTGCTGCTGCTCGCATAACATCACATACCGCAAAACAGTGTGTTTGCTGTCTTTTGGAATGTAAATCATTCGCTAAGTACGCTTGATTTAGGCGACCATCACACTACATTCTTCGACGGAGTCATGCACTGAGTTGGAGCTGAAGTTGGGGATGGAGATGAGGATGGAGGATGGGGATGGAGCATGAGTTGGAGTTGGAGATGGAGATGGAGTCTTGGCCTGTTACTCTGGTACTGACAGATGGCTGCTCGTATGCCTGTCTGTCTGTCTGAATGTTTGGATGTTTGGATGTTACAATGCAGATACATGAGCACTTTCGAAGCAACTGGCAACTGGGAACTGGCAACCAGGCAACGAATGATGGTGACGGCGATGATGACGATGTTGACGAGGCTGTGGCCTGACGACGAAAGCAATACGCCATACATAACTCATCGCACATAATGAGACTGCAATAATTCACTTGCTCTGCATGCTCGTGATCCTCGCGGCGGCGGCCAAGTGCATATAAAGACACAAGCCAGCGAGTCAGCACTGTTATAACAACAACAACAACAACAACAACGACAGCAACCAGACCAAGAGCAAGACCAAGACGGAGACGGAGACAGAGACTGAGATCCAGACCAAGACAGAGACCGAAACTGAAACGAAGACCCGCCGCCTGGGCACTGACTGAACTGAACTGAGCTGGACTGATCTAAGGCAGCTTGGGGACGAGACGAGACGATTCCACGATCCATCCACGATCGGTCGGACCGCAGTTGGAAATCTTCATGCACTCCTAGTTTTCTGTAATTAAGTGTAATGAGCGTAATTGCTAATGTGAGTAGAGCGCACGCTGCTGCCGCAGAGAGATTTAAACAGCGCTCAGCTGAGATCCAACTACCAACTTCCAACTGCCAACTACCAACTACCAACTGCCAACTAGCAACAACAACTAATACTGGCCAGGTTTTGTATGCGATTGCGTTTGCGATTTAGTTATAGCCTCGTTCGTTTTCGACTTGCAGCTTGGTCTTGATCTTGACTTGGTTTGGCTTGGCTAACTTGGGACTGGCTTTGGCTTTCGTACTCGTCGTCTTGGTATTGGTATTGGTATTGGTATTGGTATCGGCTCGATTTCGTTTCATTCCATTTGGCTTGAACCGACTTGACTTGACTTGGCTTTGAGTTGAGTTGAGTTGGAATCAGTTTGGCTTTGGCATCGTATCGTGTGCACAGCAAGTGAAATTAAAATGTATGACAAAGTGCGTGCAATAATTCGTGCAAGTTTAATGAGTCTCCGCAATGTGGACATTTGTCGTCATCTAATTGTACTAGATATGGATATTTTAATTGAATGAGAACGATGTCTTATTAGTCGCGGGCAATTAGTCTATTTGTGCCTTCCTCTCTTTGGCTTCAGACGCGAACAGACTCCAGACTCCAGACGCTTGACTCTAGACTCCAGACTTGGTCAGCAACTTGTTCACTTGGCCTGGCCTTAACATTTGTTAATCAAATTGCGTACTTAAACACACAAAGCATATGGGCAATTTCAAAGTCTATACCTCTTAATACTTTTAATATTTGTTTAACTAAATGCAGAATAGTTGTATATATAAGAAACATTTGAAATAAACACTAAATGTAATTTCTATACTAATAATACTAACTTCTATTTACATAATTATATTTACATATATTGTAATTAAGAATATGTTTAATTGTTTGTTAACAAACAAACAGTAAACAAATAATTTAGTTGTAATAAATAAACTCTCAAAATATGAAATTTGCTTGCTAGCTTTAAATCTAAATCTCTCAAATGAAATTAAAGTTTAAAACCATTATTTTTACAATTTTGATCGAAGTAAAATCTAGTTTTTAAATATTGCTCGTATTTTTAAAAGACTCTTTTTTGCATTTCAATAAATTAATTTTTAAAATATATATGAATAAAAAGTATTTGAGGAAGGTTAAAACATCCGTCAAATGTAATTTAAGTGATTATATTTTACTAAATAGGTGACAAGTGAAAAGCGAGAAAAGGTTTATTATTTAAAATAATGATTTCTTTAAAATCTTTACCAACTTGTTCATTTGGAAATACATATGTAGTTCATTCGTCAGTCGGCTTACAGTGATCATGATCAACATGATCATTAAGATTGTCATCCTTGCACTTGCACTTGCATTTTATTGTCCATTTAGGGACTGGACTGAGCTGGCTGCGACTCATGTCTAGCGATAGTTTATTGAACTGACAGGACTCGGTTAAGCCAAGCTAACAAGTTGAGATGTTGAGATGTTGAGAACGTAACAAGATCAGAAGATAACAGCACATTCCTGACACACACACACACACACTCGATGAGTTGTTGGGCAAGCAAGAAAGTCGCATTTCCGAATTGCTCGCCAAATATTTGTTTGTTAACATCGCATTCGATTGTTAAGTTGTTCGCACTTTCTAATCCTTCGTTTTTCAAAAGGATTGCTTGTGTCAATGTTTGCCCAGGCACTTGTGAGGCACGTTCTCCCATCCATCTCATTTCACCTGTCCCCTAACTCCCATTCTCATTCTTAGTCTCAGTCTCAGTCTCATTCTGAGCCTCACTCGCAATCTTTTAAAGGCAACGTGTGTGTGTTCCCATTGACTGATTGTTCTTGGCTGTGTTTGACCGATTGGCTGGCTCCTTCTGGGCCCTGTTTGCCTTCCCCGTCGATGAGAAGTCGCGATAAGGCGGCTCTCTCTTGAAAGGATATCGAGGGCATCAAGGCGCGCACGTTCATCAATTCACGTTGTCCGCTTATTTCCTGTATGTGCATTTTAAATATGACAAAAACACAAATACAAACAACAGCAACAACAACAACAACTGCAACGGCAACTACAATAGCAACAATAACATAACACAAATAACACAAGACCCAGATGCAAAGTTCGGACTTGGTTCACAGGCCTCGATCATCATCGCGTCGTTGTCGTTGTCGATCGGAGGCTGGCGCCAACCTGGCCATTAATTATAATGATTCCAAGCATTGTCACACACGCACAACACATATGTATGCCTGTGTTTGAGTTTACTCCCAAACACGTACATGTCGAAAATTTATAGGTCCTTGGATCGACGAATTCCTCACCTGGGTGGTGGGCAATTTATTTCACCTTTTTGAAGCGCAGAAATGCACACGGCACATTGCACAACCAAAAACAAGAACAATGTAATACATACCAACAACAACAACAACAACAACAACAAAAACATTTTGCTGGCCAGCCGCAAAAGGTCAAGGGTCCGGCATTCCCATTCCCATTCCTCATTCATTGACAATTAAAAACATTTTTCTGGTATTGATCACTTTATTGTCTTGTCCTGTCCTGTCCTGTCCTGTCCTGTTGTGCCATGTCGTGTCCTGTGTCCTTTGCACTCTCAGCTGCTCTTGTCCTTGTCCTCGTCCCTTTGTGCGCCCTCAATTGAATTAAATGCAATTGTCGTTTCGGAATTTTGAAGTGGGCGCGTCACCTTTGATGTTCTCTCAGTCCTTTCGAAAATTCTTTCATAATTTTTGTCACTTTATGTGAACAATGGATCTGGGTCCAGCAGCCAACTGCCCAATAGTTATTGTTTTGCAATTGAAACACCTTTAACCTTATTAAGCGGAAAACTGCACACAATAAGCCAAAAAAGGCCGTGAGTGATCCGCATTGTTAACCGAGCATAATTTATATGGGCCAAGGCGCCGCACAGACGGGCCAAATCTTTAGATCACAAGCACATTAACACGGCCCAAACCCTCAGAGGTTGCCAATGCTCTGACCAAAAGGCAACAATCATCAGATTACATGGGATTTCTTCAATGGCCGTTCAACTTCAATTGAAGTAATAGAATCAGAAAAGAATTGACTTTATATTCACTTGTGTAAGTGTTAATGTATTTAAAAAAAAATTAATTTTGTGCCTATAGTTTGTGAAAAACTCTTTTTAATACAGATACAAAAAAGATTATTAACAATTAAATAAAAATGTACGCCTTAAATATACATAGCAAAATAAAATACTAAACTCAACATTGAAATAATATTTATGCTCTTTTATGTATTGATATATTTAAAAAAATATGATTTTGTGTCTCAAATTTTTAAAAGAATCTTTTGAATAATGTTATTGAATCAAAATATATGATTTGACAATATATAGCAAAATTAAATATAATTTAAAAAAGATTAGTTTAATTCGATTCGATATTGATATTTGTTTTCTTTTTTACATATTACATATTAGAAAAACATTGATTTTATATGCACAATTTTTGAAAGACTCCTTTCAATAGAATAAAAATATATTAACAATTAAATAAAAATAAAAACCTTAACTTTATAAAATAAAATTAAATATAATATGAATAGGATATTGACTTTGTGCTTATAATGTTTGAAAGACTTTAATAAAAATGTATTCTTTGACAATACATATGCATAATAAACTCAAATATAATTTAATTTCCAGTTAAACTACTCGTATTTGCTTGGCACTGTTCATATCACAATTATATCAACAAAGTGCTTTAGTCATAAATAACTAATCGTAAATATAAAATGAGGCTCAGTTTCGAAGAAGACAACCCTTCGAAAAAAACTTAACAAATTGCTAAAAATATATTACTTAATGATAGTGCATAATTTAATTGCTATTTCAAATTGTCCAAGTGTAATGTTATCGTTTAAGATATACAAATGTAACAAGTAGTGTAAATAAATAAATCCATAATTTTTTTACGACCCCTGAAATTAGATATTATTCAGTTATCTAGAGAACTTTTTATTCGCTTAGACCAAAGTATTTATTTGTAATTACAACGCTCGACACCTTGGCACTTTGAAGACCAGTAGAGGACCCAATTAAAGTGATGTCAGCACTATATACATACGTACATATTTATGAATTGTATATAAAAAAATGTATTTATATTTGAGTGCTGAATCTATGATTTGATTGCTTCACAGCTGCGAGATGGAGGAGATTGGTTTTTTGTTTTTGTTTCTGCTTTATGGTCTCTTTAATTCTGTGAAAGATGAAACTGCTGAGACTGCGCACAAAATTGAGAGATTTCAACACCTATTCCCAGGCGTCCAAGAAGTGTCAGAGTCTGAGCCAGCACTTTCGATGCAATTGTCTTTAGATTGCTTTTAAATATATGTAAACAAAAATCGCCGGGGAAACATAAAAACAACATTTTGCAATTTATTTGACTGTATCAAAAAGCATTACATTATAAATATAAAGTGAATCTAATTGTTTTTTTTTACAGAAAATTAAATGAAAAGGGGAGACTATTGACCATTCCTAGCTGGTAAACAAAAAGTCGAGTGGAACTTGGTATTTTTTTTTTTTTTTGGAAAACACATTAAGTGGGCGAAATGCGTTGGTCTTAGGTTCCAGTTCAAGTTTGGGATCGGTTTTGGTTTTGATTTTTGTGTGTTGGTTTAGACGCATTTAGGGCCCATAAATGTAACGCCATTATCTATAAATCTGCAGCGGAAAACATAACTCAAAAATAACAGAACAACAAAACAAGGCAACACACAAAACATAAATGAAATAAGATATTTTTAATTAATTGTCACAGAAAAAAAAATACATACAAAAGCAACTACAGTTTTATGAGAAGCTGCACGTGACCGCCGGCAAAACAGCAACAGCAAACAAAGACACAAAAAAAAACAAAAAAAAAACGAAAAATAAAAAAGAAAAAAAAATATAAACTAAAAAGAAACCAAATAAACATTTAGATTAAATCAGTTCGAGTCGGAGTCGGAGTCCAAGTCCCAGACACAAGTTCATTGAGGAACACACAGCAAAGGCCAAAGGCTCCAGATTCCATAAAGAAATACACATCCGAGGTAACCAAAGCGGAGACAACAATTTAGACATTTCTCATAGAAAGACATAATTTTCAATTTAATAAAGGCCATCGCATAAATACGATCGTAAAAACCTATCAAAAGTTAAGATAGATGAGCGATACGTGCACTTGCTGGAAAGACCATTAAAACGGCGCTTCAGGACTGAGAGTGTCCGAAAGGATTGACAGAGAAGAGACAGAGGGAGAGAGAGAGAGAGAGGGAGGAGAGAAAGGGAGCAACCTGAGCGAGTAAATACTTAGCAGCATTATTTTTTGTTTTTTGGTGAATGGTGCATAGTTGCATAGTTGCATGTCTCTCTCTTTTTGAGAAGTGAGGAGAAAGAGATGGAGATGGAGTTGGTTAGGGAAGAGTATGGGGAGGAAAGGGATAGAGGGTAAGAGGCTGCATCGGGGCCACAATAAAATCAAAGCGATAAGCATCTTTACTGTGTCCCAGGGGCACTGAGAGATGATCGCCTCCGACTGGCCTGACTTGGTCTGACTTGGCCGTCGGCGGCAGCGACTGCAGCGACTGTTGCATATTAAATTGTTGAATCAGTCACTGAGAATCCAAACGAGAATCCAAGAGACAAATCGGAGCACGTACACAGCGTCCGAAATTAATGACAATTGCTGATTGTGTGAGATAAACGGATGCAGGCGCAGACGCAGGCGCAGGGCAATTGTGGTGGAAACCGCGACAAACTTACACACACACACGCACACGCATACACATGCAGACAATGAGGTGAAAGACATTGGTAACACACACAAAAGGAAGCCCCGAGTCGGGTCCAAGTCAACTCAAGTCCAGGGTGTGCGTAGATTCCTCTGCCACGATAAGCCAAAAAAAAGAACCAGCGCTCCCAAAAAAAAAAAGTGAAATAAATAAATAAAAAAAAAAACATTACCAAAGAAACAAAAACAACAAAAAAAATGCCGAGCCAAAACTCACACACAACAACAAAATTGTCGCTCTGCTCATGTCGTAAAAATTGTCGAGAAGGAACCCACAGCTATGACAACAACAACATCATCAACAACAAAGACAAGATGAACAACAACAACAACAACGACAAAGAGATCACTGCAATGCGACTGTGGAATTATTATATGGCTCATAAAATATTTGTACAAGTCTATGAATGCCGCGTAATTTACCTCATTCTGCAATTAAAAAGAATCTCCAGCAATTCGAAATGAAATTGTTTCGGCTTTTATTCTCTGTACACCCTGTACGTGTGCACACAAGCGGGTATATTGATCGCTTACAAATACGACACGCTATCTGAGTTACTCTGAATGCCAAGTGAGTAATTAGTTTTTGTTTTTTTTTTATGTCCAAAATCTTGTGCCAAGCAATCTTAGGGTACCTATTGATAAGCATACCCGATTGCAGCATTTAAACTTGTTTATGTCTTGTTTTGTTTGTCTTGCATTCTCAAGCCGATCGCATTGCAATCGCTGGCATACGCTGCGTATGAGCAATGCAGCTGCAGTCAAGAGATGTGGGAATAAATTTCGAGTTGATGTAATTGATATGGCGCTACGTTAATAGAGGACCCCCGCATACACACACACTCTGAGCCAATAAAAATCTCGAAAATAAATTAGCTGACAACTAAACTAAACATCAACGATAATGGCTGCTTAAATTGATTTTTTTACATTTGTAATTAATTTCCAAATCGAGCTGAAAAATGCTTAGTATAGGCTACTAGAAAATACAGAAACCATTTTGCATTACTCTTCTTATTTATACTTTTTCAAAAAATTTTATTTATTGTTTCAAATTTCAATTTAACAAAAATTTAATAAATTAACAATAAATTATTGTTAGTAAAAATTAAATTATTATTCAGGCCTGTTCCGTTATTCACTTTCGGTAAGATTTTGCGGAAGTGAATTTCTTTACCCTGCGGATTTATTTTACTTTGAGCTGATGAGCTCTCCGATAAAGTGAGAAACGAGCATTTTTAAATACTGCGCCTAAATGGAAAGTGTATAAATGCATTTCACTAAATGCTATAAAATAAAAAATGAAAACCGGAACAGGCCTGATTATTATTAAGTTTCAATTAAATCCTTTTTTTCTGATCGTATATTTAAATCCGAAAGAATTTAAATATATAGAAATGTCTATGATGGATGCATCCTCAAACAATTGTTCAACATTTTTTTTTAAGCTTGTTTCAAGAGATTTGTTATTGTAAAGGTAATTATTAAATTGGTCCTGTTGTTTTGTCTACGATCTTGCCTCTGTCTTTGGATAAATCCAAACATTTTCATCTTAAATATACATACATAAAACAGCTTTGTATCTCAACCAGTTAAAAATCATATCAATTTATAGACCCCAACGCGACTTTTTAAGTCAAACCACACAAAAAACGCGCATAGTTCAGTTTTGTACTTGAATTTGTAGTACAATATATTTAATTATAAATGTTATACAGTAGAATAAACAGTACATTTAATTAAAAAAAATTTAGGTACCATATGAGTACCGGACTTAATTATAATACTTATAGATCTGTAATGCATTTTCATAGCAACTGGGCGAGATATATTTGCGTACGCGTTTCGTGTTTCGTGTTTCGTATTGGATGGGCGTAGTCTATCAACTATTATCACAGCTTTGTAATACAAGGCAAAAGTCGTGCGATCTTTTATTTAGAGTAAGGAATACCTTAACTTACGATTTATAGCGAATGTGCAAATTGGTATGTGTGAGGAATGTGTTTGCAAATAAATAATACGGCGAGCTCTTACAATAATCATTATAATAATTATTAAATAAAAAAAAATATGTTTTTAAATATGAGAAAGATAAATAAAATGTGTTGATAATAAATAGTTAATGTAGTTACTAGAAATGTTATATGGGCGTTTCGAAGTTCGGATTCGGATGTCATAGCCGTTCTTGAGAATGGTTTTCAGTACATAAATTAAAGGTAGATAATTACGAGTAGAATAAATAAAATATTATAGAATTAAGTTAGCCTGGGTATTGGACATGGTTAGTCCTTGTTCTTGTCATATGCGCTCAGAACTGGAACTGGAAGTGAAACTACGTTTCCTTAGGCCGCTTCTGAGGGAATTTAATACGTGGCGTTTTTGGCATCTTTTTTGTGCTGTGACTCGTGCTGATGCAGTTCCTCTTGCGTTGTCTGGCCAACAGTTGCGTCATCTGCTTGAGGTACTCGATATACTGATACTTGAGGAAAAGTGCATCCAGCTGATGGGGCTCGCGTGGAATTGCGGCAGGTTTGTTGTTGGCCGCAAGCAGCGCCTGTTTGTGAAGCTCCACCAGCGGCGTCTTGAACCTCATCAGACGCTTCTCCATGGGCAGCCGCGGCACGGTCTTGATGCGACCCAAGATTGGCATTTTGCCACCACGATGCTTGTTATGCTTCTGGCTGGGAGCATACAAAGTATTGGTGGCATTTATAGCCTCCTCTACGAAGCACAGGATATTCCGTGCACTCGTGCGGTAGCGCGCCAGCTCGGACGACAGGACGCTCTGCTTCCGTAGAAATTCGTAGTCAAAGTGCAGCTGGGCGTGGCGCAGATAACTAAAGGCGGCAACGTAGAATTGCAGATCGTGATGTACGCGACGCAGCGGCAACTAAACACGTGATAGAAAGAAGAACGCAAGAGAATGATAAATTAGTTAAATTGAACACTAATCGAACTGATTATATTTACTGTGATATGAATATCAAATGCAAGTCATTATGAACGATTATGTATTTATATTTATGTATTTATTCAGAGCTCTGAGACACATGAATTTATAATCGCTATGTTGTCGATATGCATCGCGTAAACTGTTATCGGAAATGTTTAGCACGTGGTTTAGAACTGAAAACCGGTTCGCATGGATGAGTAAACCAGTTAGCAACAACATCTTCCCTCACCCTTAATAGAACTGCTTGCAAGTTGAGTGAACTCTTTGCTGATTAATAATCAACAAAAAAGAGTAAATTAAATAAAAAATCAATCATACGACCCGTTGCCTAAAAGTGAAAACCAAGCTCGTTCACCTATTTGTTGCGTTGTTCGCTCTACTAGTTGCCCACCCCCACTCTCACACCCACTCGCACACACACTCTCACACACACTCTCACACACACTCTCACACACTCACTCCACAGCTCTCTATCCTCTTCGCTCAACGAACGCCTCGCTTTGCTTTCGGTTTCGCAACGCATTTCGCGGCCGCGTGCTTATGACGTCGGCAGTTGCTCGTCGCTTGTCGCTCGTTGCTTATTGTTGTTGTTGCTGTTGTCGGCCCGTCATCGTCGTCGTCATCTGCTTCGCCTATCGGCGTTCGTTCGTTTCATTCATGCCGCTGCCGGGGAATCCACGGCTCGCTCATTCGCATGATTCACGCGAGCGCGCGCTTCGTATCGCGCTTGTCTCTCTCTCTCTCTATCGTTCTGTCCCTGCCTGTCTGTCGCTCTCTCTCTCTCTCTCTTTCTGCCTCTCTTCCGCTTTGTGTGTGTGTCATTTACTATATGCGAGTGCCAAGATTGCTTAAACATAACAAATAAGATATTGTGCCGCCTATCAGCTTTAAATATGTGCGAAATACTTTGGGTTTTGACGTGACGTCAAAAAAATGCCACGCGAGTTGCAAGTTCTTAGGAAAAGTGTGCAACGTAAGTATTTCCCTTATTTTTATACTTTATTCACGCTTTTTATTTACTTTGTTTTTTTATTATACATACATACATACATACATACAAGTGTATACGGTTTTTTTTCTTCTAATGCGATTTGCGCAAGTTCGACTCATTGGCATATATGTTTATAAATAGCTGATTAGCTGGCACACTCCCACTTCCCGGAGCACCGTCATCATAATTACAAGAATAATAATAAGCAAAAGAGTTGCCTCACTCATATCGAATAGTCGTAGACCCGTAAGCATTATTAAGTATAATCGGCTAGCAAGTCATCAAGTGTCAACATGATGTTTGACGTTTATTTGCATTTGATATGGTTGTTGTTATTGTTGTTGCTACTATGCTTGTTTTGCTTAGAATTCATTGCTTAACGCCTATTTAACCATGTCAATTTGCCAATTTTTTGGGTTTTTTTCCTATCCCAGTGACGCCAATGAGAAATTCAGCGAAAGCTGTACATTGTTATGCCATTATTGAGCAAACACTCAAACCCGCACTCACACAGCTCCATACTCATACTCAAACTCATACTTACATATACTTGTACAATTGTAGTGCATGTAAATTGACTGCACGATAATGAGATTGATGATGATGTTGGCCGTCTAAGTTTAGAATATATTAGCCATCAACAAAAGTAACCAAGTTCGACACAAAGTGCGATCAGCAAAAAAGAGATTCAGTTAGAGTGTGAGAGAGACTGCGATAGCTAGCTAAGCTGCTTTTCGGCGGTGTTAATGATGAGTTGACGCTTTCGACAGACAAGCTTCAAAGTCGAGTCCGAGCTGTCGCTTTTGTTTTGAGTTCACAGTTGAAAATTACTAATACACATATTTAGGGAAAATCCAGTTGAAATTGGTATTTTGTTTAAAATTTTATTATTGTAGTTTTAACACTCATGCTAACCAAATGAGAGCTGCAACAATCTAGAAATGTCCTATGCGCAGATTTAAGCTTGAATAATTTGATAGAAACTGTCAGTAATCGAGCCTATACAATTGGCCAGTAAGCGTGCATTGTCTATCGGCCAAGTGACACAGTTAACTTGAGTATTATTCATACTTAGAGGTGACGATCTTATCTGGGCCTCAGTCCACCACAACACTCATTCATGCAGTTTGATATAACTTTTACCTGATTGTCGCTTTGCCTACAATCTTTATATTGTCTATATACTTTCCGGTATTTTTATTAGGATTTATTTTTGTTTCTGTTGTGTTTTATGATATCGCGTGACTCGTATTTTGTGTGTGTGTGTGTTTATGTGTGTACTTGGCTATTAGCACATCATTGCAGACTGAATATTGAGAACAGTTTCCAAATTAAAAGGCATCTGTATGTATACAAAAATATATCTTAGATTTTGATTCGATCAGCGTAATAGCGTGTCTCTGATGGAGTTCTCGACTCAATTGCTGCTTTGTTTTCACAACAAATTAGCCAAACAAACTGGGCATTGGGTAATTGGTTTCATATTCAGCTCTGAGCTCCAACAAAACGTGATCTCAACAAATGTCGCGTGCCCCTTGAATTTGCATATCATGCGAAGTTCTTTTCATTTGTTTTTGTTTTTTTTTTTTGTGACAGGAATACTCAAAACTTGACTCGAAAATAGAATAATATTTATCTATAGAGGGGGACTGATTATTTTTATGGGTGCTATATAATAGCTATAAATATTGGGCTGATTGATTTACTTTTGATTTGATTTAATTTTAGCTTTAAAAAGTACCCTCTGAAATCAATAATTGTGCAGTTCGAGTAAATCTATTTCTCTTGTAAAAGATCTCTTAATATCAAAAGTCACTTGTATTTATATTACTATACAGATATAAAAGTTGTTTATGCACCAAATTAGTTCAAGACTGGTTGTTCCTGTCTAAAACAATGACTTATTTGAATGCTAGTTATTTATATGATGATCCTAAGAGTTAATGATTCATATTTATTAACAGCAAATTAAAATGATTTCCAGCAATTTTCGATAAATGCAGACTGAAATAATTCATTTTATTGCCGGTCATTTGCCGAGAAAATTCGTACCACCCTCGCAGTTAGCCCCCACGATTGTGGAACTGAACTCAACTCATATGACTGACTTGCGTTGTGACTTGTTTTTTAGCTTGTGACGCTTTTTTGCACCTACGCAATGACGAACGAACGGTGAACGGTGAAATGGCCACTCACGTGACCCGGTGGCAAAAGACTCTAATCAATTTGATTACTTCACGATTGGATGGAAATGGAAATGGATTCGAGTGATGATGGTGAGGAGACGAACTTAACATCCAAAATAGCCAATACTTACATTAGGGGTGGCACTGACATTAAGACGAGGCAGAAAATTGTACTGGCCGCTTTGCACCTTCCATCGATTTCTCTGGGAGATGTCAATGGCCTGATTGGCGGACGTGTCCGGCGCCATGATCGAGTTAACGGGATGTCGAAGTTTGTTTTCTGCCTTCAGTTGCCGCAGCTCACGGCCAGTTTTATTCTGTAAGTTGCGAAGCAGCTGAAGATCCAAAAAAAAATAAAACAAAATAATTATCAAAATGTAGGCTTTATGATTTTTAAACTAAAAATGCCCCTAAAGTGTTTTAAATATTTATATATCATGATACCAACCTAAATATGTTAAAGATATCTCAGTCATAATATAATGTTATCTGGTGAAAACTATACATTTATTCCCCAATATTGACAACAAACTAAAGTACAAGTAGTTAGGTGGATTTAAAAAAACAAAAGAAAAACAATTTGAATTATTTTAAAATTTCCCAAAAGTTAACTTAATGTTGGGAAATTTCTCCCTGATATAGCGATAAACGAAACCGTTGCTTTTCTTTGTATGAAAAAAAACCGATAAGCTATTAAATTGTCCAGTTGCTGAATTTTCCCATGATCATGTTTCTAGGAACTAATTATGCACTGAATTCGATTTCTTAGTTAACTTGGATTTTTATTTTGATCGTATGAACTTTAATTCATGTGGGAATTATTGGACATTTTTTATAAATATAATTTTTTTATTAAAATAAATAATTATTTATTATATAAATAAGCAATTAAATTGTAATTATATATACACTCAAATGGGAAAATTTCAATCGGACCACTATATCATATAGCTGCCATACGAACGGTCAGTCGAAAATTAAGATTTAGTATGAACGAATAAAGCTATCGGAGTGCCTGGGCACAGGGTATCCTACAGTAGAGCACACAGTAATTTTTACACACCTTTTTATGCTTGGCACATCGCTTCTGTGGCCTCACCATGCTGGGCTGCTCCTCCGTCCCCGGCCCCGTCCAGTTGCCTCCGCAACCGTTGCTCCAGTCGAGAACGGAACTGTTGAGCTCGAGGTGGAAGCGCTCCTTGAAGCTGATGTAGCTGCCGCCATGTCGCTTTTGCACTCGCCTCGTTCGATTTAATGCTCTCAGTGGGGATGTGGACAATGTGGACAGACTGCTCAGTGGTCCTGAGGAGGAAGCAGGAGCGGAATTGGATTCGGAAGCGGGAACCGCCATTGCGAGAGCAAAGCCGCCGCCGCCCGCGAATTGCTGAAGCTGGCACATGAGGAGGAAGGCGGGAAGGAGGAGGGGCAGCGAAGATTTCAGAATTTGTGGACGTCTTCGGGCGCTGAGCGGCGTTAGCGGCTTCGCCGTCTGCGACGCTGTTGTTCTTATCCTTGTGTTGGCCGTTTTGATTGTTGAACAAACACTTGTCGTCTGTCAAAGAGCAGAAAAATAAATAATAGATAATACATAAAAATAACATAAATAA
This sequence comes from Drosophila recens, assembly GCA_037043495.1. Lineage (NCBI taxonomy): Eukaryota > Metazoa > Arthropoda > Insecta > Diptera > Drosophilidae > Drosophila > Drosophila recens. The sequence continues at coordinate 138,590 of JBAMBJ010000602.1, forward strand.
AATATAGTAATAATAAATAATAAATATAATGCATCAAATAATAAAAATTAAATGATTAATAATAACTTAAGAAGAAGCAGCTGGAGCAGAAGCTGGCTGGGATTAAGGGGACTCCCATTAAATGCAAATGCGCATTGTTTGGATTATAAATTTGTCTAGAGACATTTTTAAAAGGCTTTGTTAAATACGATTTGGCCAAAACGTGCGTGGTCCCGTTATCGTTATCGTTTGTTATTATTTCCAATGACAATTGTTGTTGTTGTCGCTGCTGTTGCTGTTATAATTGTGTGTGTCGGCTGACATAATTATTTAAAATTAAAGTCTAAATTGGGCTGAATCACCGAGCATATGCGAATCTCTGTATACACTGCGCTACAAAGTCAACGAACTTGCATACTTTTGTGAAATACAACGTTGGCTGGAGCTGGAATCGTTGCCATTGCCATCGGCCGTTTGTCTCTTGTCCATTGTATTGTATCTTGTCTTTTCTTATATATATTTTTTTCATTTTATTTTCACTCTCTTTCCCTCTCACTGTCTCTCTGTCGGTTGTTGTCGTGGCCCGGACCTTGTCCATGCCGAAAAAACGCCGGCGTCGTTTGCTGACGCATCGCATCGCGCACGCTCTGACTTGTTGCTCTTACCAAACTCTACCCCACTCCCCCCTCCCTCCCCGTCCGCCACAGTCTCTTAGCCACTTTAGCAAAGCGCCCGCCCGCCCTGAACGTGTAAATTAATTTCACATGTTTCGCTTTTGACTCTTGATTTGAATTGAAATTGTTTTGGCATTTGGCGCTGCTCTTTATTCATAGCTTGGTGGCCAGGCCAAAAGAACATGGGTTTTGTTAACTTGACCTAGACGCACTCACCTCACCTCACATCTTTTCAGTTTAAATTTCAATTGCAGTTACTTATTAAGTTGATATATATACACAGAAAAAAAAATCCGGGATATTTAGCCCGAATTCAATCCGAAACGATGTCAAAAGTGGGGTAATCTCGGATTTACTTAAACCAAGTATGAAATACTTGATTTTTTCAATCCCGAATTCAATCCTAAAATTCTTAAATTCAGGCTTAAAAAAAAAATAATGTTTTTGTTACATTTAAATTTTTTTTTAATATTTTTTTTAAGATTTTTTTTTTTACTATTTTGCTTTTTTTTTTTTTAATTTTTTTTTTACTGTTTTGTTTTTAATTTTTTAATTTTTTTTTTTTTTTTAATTTTTTTTTAATATTTTTATTTTATTTTTTTATTATTTTTTTTTAACATTTTTTTTTAGTGAAGAAAATGTTTGAATGCAATTGACTGGTGGGAATCGAACCCAGGTCTTTTTCAAACAAGTCGGCGACTCTAACCACTGAGCCACCAGTCCAGTTGAAATGAGAGAGGCTGAGAGAGAATCAAGTAATTTGGGCTTATTTTCCCATTTTAATCCCGATTCAGGCTTGATTATTCAGATTAATCCTGAAAACATACTTAAAAAATGCAGGCTTGAATCAAGAATTTTAAACTTGATTTTAGAATGGCATTTTTTTTTCTGTGTAGAGTTTAATACCCTGTACTCATAAATTGATACAGGGTGTTATGACTGAAAGTTTAGATTAATTTTAAAAATGTCCAAGATCACGAGAAGGTTATGGAGTGGAGTCTATAATATCATTTATTTATTTTATTTTTAACATTTTATTTGACTCCAAGCGCTACAAGTTATCATAGTTATTTAGTCCCATTTACATAGATTTAGCTGGTGAATATCTGTGATAACAGGATATTCGCCGGTCGAACCTCTTCAGCATTTCTGCATTGCCCGCTGATAAGTGAGCGATTTCCCGGAATCGTTGTCAGCTTAACTTTTGCTAACATATGATTGCCCTGTTTATGGGCCGAAGTAGGCTGAATTCTCGAAGCATGTATTTGTGCATGTATTTCCCACTTATTTAGTACAAACTCTTAGTACATAGGTCAGGGTAACTAGCTTATTATTCCCACAAATGGAATATGAGTGTCGACAGGTGTTTGCAATAAATATCAATTGGATTTAAACTATAGTGTTCATTATTATGACAGTGATGTAGCTTAATAATTTATTAATTTTACATATTAAATATACTAAATGTCTTTGGGCTCTTACTCTTCCTTTTCCTGTCTCCCTCTCTAATCACTTTATCACATATTTGATATGCGAATTTCATCACGTACTTGTTACAGGGCCATTCATTGTTAGTAACCACAAGTAAATACTCTACATTATATTCATTTATTTATTATATAGTTCATCAGTAGGACAACGGGTTCCCCACAATTTTTTTCTTTCACAATGCACAGCAACAACAACAATAATAGCAAAGATTAAATTTATTATTAATTTTAATGTCAAGCGAGCTTTGATTTTTTCAAACTCAAGTGAATAGTTTCGTGAATAACTGAAAATAAATACGCACCATTTACACATCAATTCTCCAATGAGTCCTGTGGAAATTCCGCTGGGAAATTGAAATTTTGCTGCGTCACACAAAACTTTTTAGCACTTTTAGTTCACCAAATTTTTAACAGTCTGTATTTTCGCGGATATATTACAGTTTTTCACGTAATAACAAAACGACAGCAATTAAGAAAAAAAAGAAAAAAAAATATCGGAGTATCTGCAAGATATACTCGTATTATTGGAAAAAAGTCGACGCGCTGCGTTTGACTGCCTGTTTTGATTTGATTTGATTGCCTGGCGATCGAATTCGAATTCGTTGGCTGTCTCGGGGGCCTCTCGATAGGTATTCGAGTGCGAGTATGAGTATTTGCCAACCTTGCAGAGAGTGAGTGTCGAGTGTAGCAGAGAAAGAGGCAGCACCAAGCGTGGTGTTGCAGTTGTGGAAGTGGAAGTGGCAGAGTCAAAATCAAAGGCAGAGCACAGTCCAAAACGCGTGTTTGTGTGCGAACTGAACTCTTCAGTTACTATGAGCGAACTAATGAGCAGAAGTCATTTATTTGTGAGTGTGGCGCGCAGATTCGCGACCGCCTCTCTCTCTATCTATGTGTGTGTGTATGTGTGTGTGAATATGAGTGAGTGTATCTGAGTATACACGTATGCTGAGTAAGCGCTGAGTGTATCGACAGTCTCGTGTTTGTATCTGTCTGTGTGTGTGTGTGTGTGTGAACTGACACTCAGCTTGCTCGCATTAAAGTTAGTCGCGATAATTATGTTTACAATAATAATAATACTGATGATGATGATATTGATAATAATAATGATGGAGTGACTCGGCAAAACCCTTGTCACCCCTCTTAACCTTTTCGTCCACCTAGAATCGCTTTTAATTGCGGCAATACGATTAGGAACAAGCTAATGCCAAAAACTCCAGAGCTTTCGAATTCCCCCCACAGCTGTTGCACACATACATACACACGTATGTATGTACAGTAAAAACGCTCAAGTCAGATGAGCGACGGTGTCAGGTGAGAATCAGCGTCAGCCGGCGAACGTTCGTTCTCCACAGCTGAGCGAAAAGCAAAAAAAAACAACAATGTATAACTGCGTTTCCGATGCCCTACACACATCACATGTGGGAGGCCGAAAATGGGGCATATCGATTGTGACGACAGCTTGGCACAAACTTTGTAAAAATCTAAAATAATGATTAAATAACCTTTAAGTCAATTGTTACTATTAAATTTTAAGTTGTTTAATTTGTTAATATTTAAATATTAAATTTGCTTTTTTTTCGTTTTCGTTTCAGTTTACATTTTAATTTAATTTAATTTTATTTTGTGAAAGTACTTTTGGTCAACTTCTCTTAGTTGACACTAAATAAATTTTGCATGTAAAGAAAACAATCTTTTTTATATTCGAGCCATTGAAATAATAATAATATTAAAATTATCTTTTATATGAAGTAAATAAACAAAAGTCAATTTTGAATTTCAAGAAAATTATTTTAAGCTTTACAATATTGTGTTGTAAGATGTAAGTCATTACACATTCTGAAATATATATGTTTATATTAATTGCATAATTGTAAGTTTCGTTACTTTTATTTGTATATGAAGTGTTAAAAATTTTAGAAACTAATTAAAATGTAAAATCATTTAATATAACTAATTTCAACAATTTTGAAGATTATCACTAATAAATACTATGTTTATAATCTATAATTGGGATATTGAATTATACTTAAAAATGCTTAAATTAAAATTATCTATGTATATCTGGTGTAGCTCAACGTTGAGTTCCTTGAGAATTTTGCTTTAGATTTACCGCTACAAACTGCAATGAGAAGCTCAGTCATTTTATGAGACACTCTCTCCCAGATATTCTTACGCTCTTCCGTCTCTATGTATCTGTGTGTGTGTGTGTGTGTGTGTGTGTGTGTGTGTGTGTGTGTGTGTGTGTGTGTGTGTGTGTGTGTGTGTGTGTGTGTGTGTGTGTGTGTGAGGGGGTTACCAGCTGCCGTTGAGTGAGCGTTGAGCATTAGATACGCTGAGCGCGTGACTTTGACTCTGACTCTCTTTTGTTTGGTTTGACCACGACATTGATTTCATTTGCCATTGTTGTTGCTGTTTTCAGTATCGTACGTTGATGACACACACAAACGAGAAGAGAGAGAAAACACACACACACAAACACAGCTCGATCAGCTGTTCAATCAACATATATCACACGCAACCAGCTGAGAGCTGAGCGCATGAGCGTACCTGAGATATCTCTGCTTCTCTCTCACTCTCTCTCTCTTTATTTCTACTTCTGTCTCCCTCTTTGTATCTCTCTCTGTCTTTGGAAAGTAAACAAAATGAAAAGAGAGCACAGGCATTTGACGATTATGCCGGAACAACCCATCACAATTTCAATAAAATAAAAATATAAAAGGCCAATTTAGGAAATTATCGATAAGGCGACAGCACGTTATTGACAGGAGTGGCACGTTATCAAATTATGTGGCTTACTTTCACTGCCATAATCGACCCACTGACAGGGTAAACTAAGTATTCTATTCTGCCTATCATTCACTTCAGTCACTTCCGATTTTTACCCCAGGGCTTGGGGTTGGCGGGGTACAAAACATTATTCATCGCCGGCTCGAACTTTGCTGTCTTGTCGTGACTAGTGTGAAACACAGGTGAGCAGTGTTGGGTCACAGACATACACACGCACACACACACGCACACACACACACAGGCACAGAATTAAGCAACGACGTCACAGTCACAGCCCGTACAAAATTTCAGTTATTTCCGTTCAATTTCACCAGAATTGAGATATTACTCATACGCGCCGGTGTCTGCCAAGCAGCCGGCTAGTCGAAGCTCGCTCTCACGCTCCAACACACACACTCACACACAAATAAATAGAGAGATACACTCACTTGTTGATTGCTGGCGTCTCATTTGGGTTCATTCATGAATTTTTTCGCGCCGTTTCACGCCAAGACAACCGCCAGACCAGCCAAAGTCAGACAGAGATGGCGAGATCGAAGACGGACAGAGAAGGCGATAAACATTGTTGTACACGTAAATTGGTGAGCTAAATTTCACCATACCAAAAACATGATCAATCTATAAAATATTGAGCATTTGTTACTCATGGAGACGTCGCCTAATGGAGGCGACTCCGTGTCCCCCCCCTCTTCCTCACATTCTGTAAACGGTATTTTCGCCGCATGATTGGGCCAAGCTATTTTTAAACTATTGTGTCGAGGCGTGGGCGTGAAGTTTTCATTTGGTAATTTTGGCTTTTTCGCGCCGTTTTTTTTTATTTATTTATTTATTGTGATTGTACTCCAATCTTTCGTTAGTTGTTGCCGGGGGTGAGCAGCGACTTCACCTCTACGTTTAGGTCTACCTCTACCTCCACCAACATCTTCGCCTCCACAACAACCTTGATTCTCACTTCGGGGGCCTTTACGGCATTTAATGTGCCTATTTGGCATGCATGTGGTATATGTGTTGATTCAATTGGGTTTTTATTTTAACCGGGTCGTGTGAGGCGCCTTTATTTATTGCCTTATATGCTCGCTATTAGACACCGAGCTACTTAGTAATGTCTAATGCATGACGGTGGCGTATGAGTAATATTTGGCATATGACAAACTTGCTGAATACCAAGCCAATATTTCGTCTCAGTTATTTGAAATTTGATGCGATAATTTAATGCCAAATCTTGGTATATTGTTAATTTCCAATAAAGTGTTACATTTTGTAGAAGCTAATTAAAATGTAAATTTATTTGATAAAAAACAAATGCAACATTATTGAAGATAATCACAAGTTAAAATTTTTTTTTTATTGATATAATATAAATGAGAATAAATTGCACATTTACATTGCACAATTTTCAAAAGGAATAAATAGCCATCGAAGTAATAAAAATAAAATAGTTACAGTATTATACAGGGAATAAAACTGAAACAAATATCGGTTTCAGTTACGGTTTGGCTATGTTTGCTTTTAGGTTTTCAGTTATGGGCTACGCAAAATCTTTAAATAAAGGTTTCGTAACGGTGGACCGGTTTTTTATGTTTCGGGTTTGAAATACCGGTATGGTTTCGGTTAAAAAAAAATTTTTTTTGCAAAAATATATTTACTTATATTAATAATATAATAATGTAATATGTAATAATAATTAAAAAGGCCTTACTTTCTCAGTGTTTCATTTACATATTTATTTCACATATTCTTCAGCTTAATGTAGTTTAGTTACATTTTAAGAATATAAATATTTCAATAAGCAAATTTATTTTATTGCGCTTATTCGATCATGAATACCATAAAGAAAAATTCAAAATTTTATTAAAATCAAAAAAAAAAAATGTAAATCAGAAATAAAATAACAAAATATCAGAGATCGCAAACAAGATTTATGAGTCGGAAAAAATTTAAACAGTTAAACATTTTTCGTTTTAAATTTTTTTTGTTTTTTAAATTTTTCCAATAAAAATTGAAAATAAATATGCTTTAAAATTGTATTTAAGAGTTACACCATAGCTCTTATTTGCAATTTTCAAAAAAAAAAAAAATTTAAAATAAAACTTTTTTTCAATTTTTATTTTAAAAATTGGAAATAAAAATTGAAAAAACGTTTTTTTTTTTTTTGAATGCATGAAAAACCGAAATTAACCCTTATAAATGAAACGGTTACTAAACGGCTATTTCAGTTTACAGAGTTTCGGTTTTAAGGTTCCAGTCGAATGAAATTTTTTTTTCGGTTACGATTTCAGATTTCGGTTTCAAATTTCAATCGGTTTTTACCGGTTAAGGGTTACGGTTTCGGTTAGGGTTTTAATCCCTGGTATTATATAATAAAATCATATTAGTTGAGAAATAAAAAGGAAAGCCCACTTAGAGTAGTAAAATGTTTGCAAATCATTTGACAACCAATTAATAAATAAATAATTAAACAGCTGCAAAGTGTGGGCATACGATAGGGTAGCTCAGTTCTAAGGATAGGAGCGATTGCAGTCGGCTGCGGTCTTTGAACTTGGCCGACTGCCGACTGCCAACTGCCAACAACCAACTGCCAGCTCACTCCATGACTTTGATCGCAAATATTTCTGACGACACACAAATTGTAACCACATAATGCTAATTTATTGTCCAATCGATTTGAAACAGCAACTAAAATGCAGCGTCGAACGGCGAATGTCGAATGCCAAAAGTGACTCATAAAATATAATTCACGGCTAATGAAGTTTTTTTCTCCCTTTCCTCTTTTTCTCTTCTGTTTTTGTGCAGCGTTGGGGCAACGTATTTGCTGTTGTTTTTATTGTAATTGTAGTTATAGTTGTAGTTGCTGATAACCAACAATTGATAAAACAAGTTCATTCATATTTATTTAGCTGCAGTAAGGGTAGTTTCATTCATTCATACTCGAAGTCTGCGCTCGCTCGTGCGTGTACGTAATGCGTTCCTAAATTAGTAAGTTTCAACATTTATTTATTTTTAAAAATATTAAAAAAAATAAAATAAAAATAAAGAGTCCGAGTTTGGGCTTAATACTCTTGCCCCCAAAACGGTTATGGCGTGTAGCAAATGCAAGAGTTGGTCCAGTGGACAGGCGGAAGGAGGGAGGGAATAATACACATACAGAGAGGGGGATGCTGCCCCATTAATGGATGGCAATTTGGTGGAGCGCTGTGCGCAGTGTTTTCATGTTTGCCGACTCTCGAAATTTAAAAGTTTCACACATAACAATGTGCGAAGGATGCAGATCGGCAGAGCCAAACTTAATTAGCGCCCATTGCAAAAATATTTACGGCAAAACAAAATAACACCCATTAAGCAAAAAAAAAAAGAGGAGCGCAAACGCGTGATGATCAGTGGGCAACGCCCCTGACAAAGCCCAAAAGACGACGCACAGACGGACAACGGACCACGGACCAGAGACCAGAAACCACGTTCAACATCCAACAAGGGGCACCCAAAAATAAAAAAAAAACTAAAACAAAGCAAGACAAAAGAAAAGAAAACACATGCATGAGCATCAAAGGCCGCCACAGGAGCGCGTTGCAGCCTGGCCATGGGAGGTGCAAACGCCTCAAACTCAGTCTCAGTCTCAGTCTCAGTCTGAGTCTCAGCTTTAGTCTCAGTTTCAGCCTCAGTCTGAGCTTCAGTCTTAGGTCGGGTAACTGTCCGTTCCGGCCGCGGCCGTCATTATAAGCCGTCACCTTGTTGTGTAGACATTGGCCATGGCCACCGCACAGAGCCAACAACCAGAGTCAGAGACGCAGACAACAACAAGAACAACAACAACATTAACAACAACAACTGTAACAACAACAACAACAACAAAAAGTAGAAGAAGACGATGCAAACTGCTAATCCGGTTCGGTTTCGGGTTCGGGTTCGGCGGCAATCGCTGAAGTGAAATCAACTCGTTAACTCGTTACCAAAACTGATCCCATTTAGCGGCGCATCGCATCGCGGCGCCAGAAATAAACAGGCTAAACGAATGCGCTACACTCTACATTGAATGGGGCTTAATTAATAGTTGACAATCAAGGTAATTGCATTCATGAATTATGAATATTTATTTTATTTTTTTAGTATACAAATTCAACTTAAATAAATTCTATAAGAAAAATCAAAAGAAATAATAAAAAGCTCAAGAGATTAATTAGAAGCAATTTGATTAAATTTATAATACTCTGTATGTGTAAGTATAATAATATAATTTATAGACTTTGATAATTTCAATTAATATAAATATTTAAACGATTTATAGTGAAGACACGAATAAAAATGTTTAGATAATGGACACGCCTTAGTTTTTTCCAGCTACTTGATATAGTCATCCGATTGGATATTGAAGACAATTACACATTCAATATATGCGAGATTGGTTTAAATTTTTAACAAAGCAACAAAAATATTCATACCGAACCTCAATTTTAATAAGGAAGTAAAAGACAACATCATTTTCTGTGAGATTGGTGCAGATATTTCAAAAATAACCCAAAACTATTTTTTTTAATTAAATTCATTTTCGACCGATCTTTCCATATATACAATCAAATGTACTGCCCGCAGCAAATCTGTTTGTTGTAGTTATTTGCGAATAAAATCATTTGAATAAAAATAAATTTTATGGAATAAAATATAAAATTGAAGAATAAAATTTTATAGTTAACAATCAAATTATATTGAGTACAATTTAAATGAAAAACTAAAGAAATGAAAACTTAAATTAAGTCTGAAGTTAAACGCACATACACCAAGTTTGATGAAAGTAAATTTAAAACTGAGAGACTACTTTGCACAGAAGAAGACGGATAGACAGACATGGTCCAGATAAATAAAATAACTAAAAATGATTTTCGGGCGATACAAGGTGAATTATGGCACTACACACTAACATTTATGTAAGTTTATTTATTTATTAATTTAATTAAATGTCAACCAAGAAAAGTTGACCTAAAGAGTTGTTCAATTATTTATATTATGATTATTATTTATTAATAGTTACTTACAATGCGTGACATAGTCTAAATACCCTCTGGAAGGGTATCAAAAATACGCGAAGACGCATCCGCGTCATCAGCATCATCATCACCAACACCAACACAAACACCAACACCAACACCTTCATCATTATCAGTGGCGGCGGCGTCTTCGAGTTTGGATTTGGAGTTGCGACTTGGTCTCTTAGTTGGAGTTGGAGCTGGAGTTGTTGTTGGAGTTGATGCTGAAGTTGAAGTTGAATTGAAGAAAGGCGACGGAGGCAGAGACGGAGACGAACGCGGAGACGGAATCTTGGCCTGAGGGTTGTAGTAGTTGGCGCTGCTTCCCTCTCATCGGGATGGACCCGACAATTGCCTAGGGGCATGTGGAGGGTATATTGGGGGATTTGGGGCATGGTAGCTCGTTGCGAGGTCCAAAAAGTAGGTGGTTATGATGATATACTTTGGCTGTTTGGCTTAGCTGTTGAAAGCGACCTTATGCGGCTTCCGCTGCAGCCGCGTCGATGAGTTTTCAGAGTCGGCAATATTGTTGCATGGCTATTGTTTTTGTTGTTCTTTTGAGTCTTGGATAGGGACAAGGGATAGGGGCTAAGAGGTTAAGGGGCTAAGGGATAAGGGGAATAGGGATACGAGTATGCCTTGCCGACGACGACGTCCATGTTATTAACTTATTTTCAACCAATAAAACGGCAATGAAGCGAACGAGCCGAAACGATCGAGGCGAAACTTGGCGAGAACGGAGGCACAAAATGCGGTTCCCACAGTTATTATTTTCATAGGCTGAACTATTTGGTGTGGAAGTAATGCGATGACGGTGGTGTCCACTGATGATGACCACTGATGTCCAGTGGTGTTTTCAGTGGTGCCAGTTTGCCAGTTGCGACGATGGCGCCTCATTTGGCATTGGTGTTGATTGGCCCAGGCAAAAGTGTCAAATAACAATGGCAATGGCAATGACAGGGAGACACAGCACAGAGTGCAAAGGATAAGGAGCTGAGAGAGAAAGGAAAACTGGTAGGGGATTGTAAAGGGACCAGGGAGGGGCAAGATACAGGAATAGGGGACAGGGGACAGGGTATAGGAGACAGGAGACAGGAGACAGGAGACAGACAAAGGGAAGCGCTACAAGTGTTGCACAAATTGTTGATGGCGCCCAACTGATGTACTCTGATTAATGAGTAGCCATTAATCTTGCACAGCAATGGAGCACTTGCTACTTGCTACTTGTCTCACCTGAGTATAAGAGAACTCTCAAACACACACACTTGTAGACCACACAAAGCGAGAGCTCGGTAATTGCAATAAAATCAAGAGTGAAAAGAGACAAAAAAAAATATAAAAAGAAATACAAAACAAAAGACATTGAAATACCCAAAACGAGATTAATAATTATGTAGAATGATAGTTCCTTTTTTTGTCGTCGTCGTCGTCGTTAAGTCCCCCGTCTCAATCTCCGTTTCAGTCTCAGTGTCCCGTTCCCGTCTCAATTCCACTCTGAGCGTCCTCATTCCCATCATCATCGTCATCAGGATTCATCCGCGTCGTGTGCTCGCTTACGACTTACACGAGACTCAAGACTTGAAGCGTTGTGTGTGTTTTTGTTTTGAAGTGTACAATTTCACAACATTTAATTCAAGATTTGACGGCAACAGGTTCGTATTCAAGAATTGAGCGACAGGTACACACGGACATCGACATGGACACGGACATGAACATGGATTCGGACACGGACACTACAATTCAATCTTTCCATTTTTTTTTTATTTTATATACCTATATAGAGATGTGTGTTTTACTTTGCCTTCTTTTCATGTTCTTCTCGCATTTTTTTCTCATTTTACAACAAGACCTCCCGCACAAGTAAAACATGCCGATTCATAATTCCGCATTTTATTTTTTAAGGAGGCAAAACTGAGTGGAGTAGTAGATGATGAGCCGCCGCCGCCGCCGCCGCCTCGACCGCCTCACACAAAGGTTGAATGACAGCGGCAGAGAGTACAAAAAAATTGAGAAAAAAATAATAATAATAAAAAAAAAAATTTACTAAACTGAACTGCCTCACGAGATAAACATCGGCGACGAGGCCTGAGCAGCCGAAACGACCACCCGAGTCCCGATTGGAACTTACACAGACCAAGTCCACAGTCTCAAAGATCCCCAGCTCCAGCCAGCTGGAATGACAGATTGGACCACCATTTGCACATGTGACGAGGATGAGGATGAAGCCCAACCTGAGGACTGAGGACGACTCAGAATGCGAATGAGAAAGAGAATGATGCGGTGATCGTCTGAGACAATAAAATACAAATCGGCGAGCGGACAGAGAACTTATGCTGGACATGCACATGGGGGAGGAGGCGGAGAGCACTGTGACCAGAGATAAATGATAGAAAGGTAGAGAAAAAGATATTTTCGGACACTGACTGCCTAGCAACAAAGTAAGCAAGTGACAAGCGAAGAGATATTTGAAAAAAAAAAATGTTGAAGTCACTATCAAAATTGTTTGAAAAAACTATTTGAATCAAAACCTTTTTCGTTTGCGACCAAGGAAAAACATTTAGAAAGTCAATGTTTACAAAAATTCAAAATTTTCAATGGGTACCAAATGGGTTAAGGACAATTTTGTATCATTTAAAAAGAATTCAAATGACCTTTCCATTAATGCCAAGCTTTACATGAAGTTAGTTAAAATTTGGAGTAGAATTAACTTTAAGTCGTGTCAAAATACTTATGGCTACCATTGTAGTAAGACAAATACGACGTTTATTAGTAAATATTTAAGTGACTTTAGATAGTTCAAAGCTCTTAACATTTTGTCAAATTTTTCAAAAAATTGTTTGACCTTAAATGGTTTTTATTGGGATTTGTAGAGCATGCCTGAATAAAATAGTATGTTTACATTTTTTTACGATACTAAAGTTCATTTTCAGTTTTATCGAAGTAAGTAACAGAATATTATTTTTAATTTAGGATCTTTTTTAGCATCTGCCTAAAATTTAAATTTGATTTGATATTTAAATACTTTAAAAGAAAAATGAGGATACACTTTGACTTATTCAACGTTTGTTGAGTGCCGATAAATAATCGAGACCCTTAGGTATTGAAAAACAACTTGAAGACAAAGTAACTAAAAAAACACTATTTAATGTGACAACCTTGAACAGGTCTTGCCAAAATATTGATTAGTAACTATCCCAGGTAATAAGTATAGGATGAAGTATTCAAAATATGCTTTTAACAATAAAGATTTGATGCAGATTTCAAAATAATCTTATCATTCAATTTCCGTTTGAATGACACAAAAATATCTTAACCCATTAAGAATGGAAAATTTAAAACTTTTGTAAAAGTGTTTATTTTTACTTTTTTTCTCGATTTTTTACAAAAAATATTTGAGCAAAAAAATTTCAGACAATTCTAAGAGTGACCGCAAAAAAAAGTTTTTAAAAATATTTTTTCTAGTATTTTTAAAATTTATTGAAAATCGCTAAAATGACACTTTTTGTATGAAAAGGAGGAAAAAGTGGGCAAAAGTAAAAATAGAAATTTTTAGGACTTTCAAAAAATTTCAAAACATTTCATACTCTAGAATTGTTTGAAGAATTTTTTTTGCATCAAAATATTTTTTTAAAAAATCTAGAAAAAAACGTAGAAAAAAAAACATTTTAACAAATGTTCTAAATTTTCCACTGGGTACTTAATGGGTTAAAGAAATTTTTGTGTCATTCAAACGGAAATTGAATGATAAGATTATTTTAGAATATCTGCATCAAATCTTTTGTGTTAAAAGTATATTTTTTTTTGAATAACTTCATCCATATATACTTTTTTCCTTGGGTGTATATCCAGGCATGCAATGTTAAATGTCCAATTCGATTAATTTTTTAATTTGTAGCTTATTACTTGTTCAGTCTCATCAAAATGGTAAATAAATTCTCAAAGCTTTTTCATAAAATGTTCTTGCATTAGTATTAAAATATATATAATTTATGTATATACATTAGATGGTCAATTTTTTCGATTTCAAGCGGTTGTCAACATACGTCAATCGACGTCGATTTAATAAGATTTGCAAATTAATCGAGTCGATTTTTAACGAGAAATTATGAAACTTTGACTTTTCATACGATTTCCCATATTTCTCGTTAAAAATCGGAAGCTCGATTTTGACTTAAGACCTATGGTTTCTTGGGCTAATCTTCTAGAATTCGTCGTAGATTACGAATTTGATAACCGCTTGATATCGAAAAAAATTTATTTTTGCTCCATACAAATTGACCCACTCTAATATACATATATGTATGTACAGTAATATTTTCTTATTTGTGATATCCGTATTATGCGTTGGTATACATAGTACTATGAGTACTCGTATCACAATGACGAATGCTATCCCATACCATTCTATCCAACTCCATCACATTAAATCGAAAGACAAATGAAGCAGCAGCTAAAGCAGAAATACGATAATTGAGTGCTCATTTGTCTTACACGCAGAGAAGGTAGTTTCAGCTACAGATACAGCTGGAGGGCAACAAGGGGCAAAGGAGTGAAGGTGTTGTGGAGTGCAGTGGAAAGGAGTGGAAAGATTTTCAGTCAGTGGCAGGTATATAATATATGGTATGGTATCCGACTACACGCGTTTTCATGCCCACATTGACGCAGCCCAGGGCTGCCCCCGTGTGTTGCAACTCCCTCTCTCCCTCCCATTCTATCTCTCTCCCTCTCTCTCTCTCTCTCTCTCTTTTTGATTTGTGCCCTGCATTACTGTATCGAATATCCTGGCATTTGGTTTTGAGCAGACGAATGCACTCTCTGCTACTCAGTCCACTTATGCAATGGGCCTTTTTGAGATGCATTCCACAGTTAAATGAATACCAAGCGCAATTGTTGTCGTTGTTGTCGGTTGGCGGTTGATGTATCTGTTGTCGGTTGTTTGGCTGGCATAATTATAGATACATCAGCTGTTTGGGCCACTTGCAGTTAGACTTGTATCTCAAAGCAACAATGCCACTTGTTTTGATTTTCCTCAATCTCAATTGTTTTGTAATGGCAACTGCAACTGCAACTTGCAACTTGGACAACTTTGCCAATGCAACAACAGCAACTGCCATCTCGATAACTACTCCCCATACAGATGCATTTACAGAAACACATGCACAGATACAGATATGCTACAAGTAGAGCTCACAAATTGATAAGCAAGACTCGTACCGAAGAATTGACAAACTGAATGACTGACTGATTGACTGAATGGCAACGACAACGACAACAACAACAACAACAACGATATCACTTGCCGCTCATTCGATGGCAAATTAATATAATTATCATTGCACGAACCGGAATTACACGACCAACAACAATTGTACAACACAACACAACACAACACAACATAACACAACGACAACAACGACTCCAACTAACATACACACGTCTCCATATCCATCTCCATCTCCATTTCCATCTTCGACTTTAACTTTAACTTCGACTTCATCCTCTCAATGGATTCAATACGAATTGCGAACGACCAACGAAAACAAACAAATAAACAATCAAAGACACTGCGAAACCCATAATTAACGCCACAAACGCAAATATTAAGCCACAATCGAAGTCGGAATCAAAGTTGCAGTCAGAGTCGCATTCACAGCATTCACAGTCACGTTATCGATAGGCGCAATCTGTTGGCCTGTCTAACTGCCTGCTACTATGCACGTTTGTAAGTGCGAGTACTTATATCTTTCAGATACGCATTGCATAAAGTATACTCAAACACACTCACACACACACTCATGTGGTGTATGTGCAGTAGCCAAGTGTGAAACAAGTGGCGCTAGTTGCCAGCTAACTGGCTTAGATCATGGCTAGATAGGAGCCTGAGACTAGTTAGTACTTATGTATGTAGTTAGTAACTAGCCAGCTCAAGGAGGGCGTAGCTGTTGCCGAATTAAATGTATTGCGTATCTCGAGATGCATACAGTAGATAAATATACAAAAAGATATTTTTATCAATATTATCTTTCCCTTTACAAAAAAAAAAATTACAAAAAAAAAATTAAAATTAATTAAAAATAAAAAAAAGGCATTTGTAATCAAATGAATTGTTTATAAATAAATAAATAATTATTAAGAACAATAGAATTATAAATAGCGGTAATAATAATAATAAGAACTATAAGAATTGATTTTTCATTTAAATTGCTTATTCTAAGATATTTAATGACTATCGCCCTAATTTATAAGACTTGTCTTGTAGCGCTAGGAACCAAAGGAAATAAATAAATAAAAAAAAACAATGATAATTTACATCAACCAGCCAGATTTAAATTATAAGAATTATTTGAGTTGTAATAATAAATTTGACTTAACCAGAGTTTGATTTAAAAATCAATATAAATAAAAGTTCTTCCTAATCTTCTCATGTTTGATTAACATATACTTTATCGATTACAAATCACAATCTGATAAGTCACGCATTCCATATAAATACTGCATTTTCATGTTTTAGAAAAACACTAAATTTGGGCATCATAATTTCCATATTCCTGAAGATTGCACAGTATGATTAGTTTAGTATGAACAAAGTTCAACAATGTGCTTAACATTCTAAATAAATAATTATACGAAATTTTAAAATGTTAATCACTGAGCTCTAACTGAAACGGTCTTACTTTTGTTTATTATTGTTGAACTATGGCACAGAACAAAAAAACATTAAAATTATCCACGAGAAAATTAAACTATTATTATTAATATAAAAAAAAATTTATTGTCCAATATGTTTAAGATATGTGTTAGTTACATACATATATACAAAGGATAAAAATTATTATTAAATACCAAAATCAATATTCATAATATTTGTTTTAAATAAATTATTATCTTTAATGGGTCGTTTTGTAATATATAAAAAGATTGCTAATTTATTATTCATATATAAATATGACATGGGCACATTTATGTATACAAGTTGAATGAAGACTGTTGATTTGTCTGATCACAAAAACAATGCTAACTTCCCTCATTCCAATGCAAAGTTTTTGTGAATTTGTGTTTCTTTGTAAATATTTCTATTTCTCGCCAGTGCAAGCCAGCCATTAAATCCTTAATTAACATTAAATATGCTTTCGTCGTAGTATGTTTATTAAAAATTTATTTTATATATATTTTTTGGCAACCAGAAACAGCTTAACTTTCTCTGGATGAATTTTATATGCTTGAACTGCAGGGTATATTAACATATATAGTTCTTCAAGCTTAGAATATCTCAAACTTTTATTCGTAATGTAAGTAAAAAAAAGTTGGATATTAAAACTATCAAATGTATTTAATGATAATGCCTTCTTCAATCCGCAGATGCCGCTCTCTAGGAGACAAAATGTTTTCCAAAATTCGAATATCTGAAAAGGTGCTCCCTGTAATTATACGTATAGCTGCCATGTTGTGTTTTGGCCACATTAATAAATTAATCTCCTGGTCAGAACTTGGGCCAAACTTAAGCCAGAGCTAGAGCTCAAAAGCATCGAAGCATTGATATTAGTAATCTTCAAATGGATGTTAAAACAATAAAATGAAAAAAAAGAAAATTGAAAAAATACATAATTGAATAGTAAATACTTTGCTGCAAAAAGGAAATGGCAAAGCAACCAATGTAAGTTTATTTTAGATGCTTTTATTTTATTTTATTATGTAAGGACAAATACTTATTCTAATTATAAGATTTATACATAAAAATTATATATACTACGTTGTCATTTCCAATTTCTATACTCTAAGCGTTAATCTAAGAAAGATATACACTACTGGCCAAAATAAAAAGTATACTCTTTTTTTACTATATGTACAATAGGGTGGGTCAATTTTTTTCACTACCAAGCGGTTGTCAATATCGTAATCTACGACGAATTCTTAGAAAATTTGCCCAAGAAACCATGGGTCTTAAATCATATTCGAGCTTCCGATTTTTAACGAGAAACTTTTCGTACATTTTTGTCATTTTAAACACGCATAGATACCTATGCGAGTGCAAAAAAAATATTTTGTTTCACTTAAAATTATTTCAAAAAAATTTTAAAATGAAAAACAAAAAAAAAATTAAATTTTTTCTTAAAAATTTTTTTTTTCCAAAAATGCTTTAAAGTATTGAGAATATAAAGTTCAAGTTTCAACCCGATATCTCACATAGCTCAAAAGTTGCAGATTTTTGCCAAAAACATAGTCGAAACTAACCGAAAAGTATTGAGAATATAAAGTTTAAGTTGCAAACCGATATCTCCCCTAACATAGTTACAGATTTTTGCCAAAAATATCTGCGAAACTAACCGAAAATAGGTACATAATACATACAAATTTTGTACCATTTCATGGGTATTTTGCATGTATTTTGTAACATTTTTTGTTAAAAATCGGGGGGGGGGGGGGGCAAGGGGAAAAAGAGACTTACAATAGCTTATACATATAGAAAAGAAAGAGTGTTCCTTTTATTTTGGCTAGTGGTGTACATATTTTTCGAATTTTAAATTAATTCAGCTGGAGTCAATTTTGATAGATTTTAATGGCCAATTTGCCATTTGCGAAATGTTTACAACTGATTGAATTGTAGCTGCGCCAGGTGGAAGTTTTCAGTTGTCAGTCTG
Source organism: Drosophila recens (assembly GCA_037043495.1). Taxonomy (NCBI): domain Eukaryota; kingdom Metazoa; phylum Arthropoda; class Insecta; order Diptera; family Drosophilidae; genus Drosophila; species Drosophila recens. The sequence continues at coordinate 157,177 of JBAMBJ010000602.1, forward strand.
GCAGTTTGGCAGTTGCATTTGGAGTGGTTTGAATTGCATTTTTGATGTTTTGACAAGTGTCTTGTTAACAAATGTAATTAAATGTAATTAGCACACCTCCAGCGGTTGAACAGTTCAATTAGAGTGTGCTGCCTAGAATTGTTGATGGTAGCAAGGGGGAATGGAGGGGAAATACACTGGACATTTGGCTGCTAGAAAAATACGAGTTGTTGCACAGCAGCGGCAACAACTTTGGCAACTCTGGCAACAGTCAAAGAAGTTAACTTAGCCACATCTGCAACTGCAACTGCAACTTCTGACTGTAGAAATCGTGACTGTGACCCGCCGATCCGATAAAAGTGGCAAGCAAAAAAAAAAAAAAAAACGCAAAGCACATAAGAGAAAAATTTACCCACCAGCAGGATATATTTAAGATTGCCCCAAAAGACCACAAATGTGCGGACGTGGACGAATGCGAACTCAGAAACTCAGAGATGCAGACCCAACGATGGCGACTCTGGTGACTCTGGTGATGGTGACGGTGACGGTGACGATGATGCAGATGATGCACATGATGAAGATGATAATGATGATGATGATGATGATGATGAGGCACAAAACGGTGTAGTCTGCCTGCTAGTCTTCTTCTTCTGCTTCTTTTTCCTGTGGCAGTCAGAGCTGCCTTGCAGTTGATTAAGCGACCGCTTCGGCGGCGGGCACGGCAAACAAATTTGCATATTTCATTGAGCAGTTCAATCAAATGGAGGACACCAAAGCCGGGACTAAAAACAAAACGTGGACAAAGGTATTTTTGTTATTGTTGTTGTTACTGCTGTTGTTGCTGTTGTTGTTGTTGCAACGTGGCGAGATGCAAGCAGTGCGATTAAGTCCGAAATAACTCATTCATACGCAGCCGTGAAGCTGGACAGGATATGGCACCGTCATCCGTCCATTGGCAACATTCAGTCTCAGTCTTTTCCTTTCGCACTCGCTCTACTTCTATCCCTATCTCTCGCTTTCATTCGCTCTCTCTCTCGCGCTCTCTCTTTCTCTCTCTGTCAGTATATGTGTGCCTAATCTGTGGAATGTCATCATTTCTGGCAGCACCACAGAACAATGACCATGGCCAAAATGCAAGTGGAGCCTCACAGCCTCATCCTTTAAGCCTCAAACTGTGACGGCGACTGCGACTGCGGCTGCAGCTGCGGCTGCGGCTGCGTCGCTGACTGCAACCAGAGTCGCAATTGACAGTCAGTCCAAGATGGCGATTGGATCAGCAGCCATCGCCAGCCAAGATGGCGATGTGCAGGGCATTTGCATAAAAGCTCGCCCACTCGCCAAAAAAAAAAGGAAAAAGAATCAACAACCATCTCACTCTCACTCTTTGTCTCTCTCTTTCTCTCTCTCTCTCTTTGGCCGCTGAAGCGCACTTAATGCGGGCGGACACTAAGCCACGTGTGAAATTCAATCGCCGGCTCTTCTTTTCTTCTTCTCTCCCATTCCACTCCGCTCCTCTCCTCTTATCGAGTCTTACCGTCTCGAATGTCGTCCGCCTGGACACCTCGTTAGCAACTCTCCGCTCAACTGCTGTCGCCGACGTCGACGCTGATGCTGACGCCGACGTCGACGCCTGTGGGGTCCCAATCCCAATCCCTTTACCAATCCCTTTACCAAATCCAATCCCAATCCAGGCGCGCTCGTTTCGGTTTCGGTTTTCATATTTTGAGGTTCACCGATGTGTTAACAGGCGGCGGCTGTCGCATATTAGGCGGCCCATGACCAGATACCAGATCCCAGTTCCCAGTTCCCCCTTATCCATACACATATTCACATCAGCACATCGATGGCCACGTTCACGTCCATTGCGATGTGCCTGACGAATTTCGCAGGCAACGGTCAGAAAAGAGAGAGGAGAGAAGCCAGTAGACAGTAGAGAAAAGAGTGAGGAGACAAAAGTGAAGAGTAAAGGTGGACGGGATAAGAGTGAAGAGTGAAGGGAGACAGACTGAAGATGCAACGATAGCAAGTGTCACGTCAAGCACATAAATTAAATGCACAACAACAACAAAAGAGCAGCGCAATTTTTAAATTCAACATAAACCGAATGCCAATTGCTCTCACTAAGCTAGTAATGTTTTTAAATAGTCGATTTAAGACTCTATCTGTAACTTGGATTTACATATGTATATGTCTACACCAAACACTTGCAAGATACTATCCGGGGTGCCACAGAAAACGCTTTCACTTGAATTTCACTTAAATTTCGTACAAGTGGTAGTGAAATTCAAGCGAAAGCGATTTCTGTGGCACCCCTGTATATTTAAAAAAAAAAACAACTGTTGTTTATCAAAACAAATCAGAATATAAGTGTTTAGATTTCTAACTTTGCAATAACTTTGCAATATATAAAACCGATCAATAATATGTTTTTTTTGTGACCAAATGAGTACGGACTTATCATGTTGGAGTTTATTAAACTGAATAGTTTCTCAAATTTAGAATGCAATACTAATCGATATCTACTTCATAAAATCTTATTGTTCTTGTTGCTATACATCTATAATCTTGTGAACATGAATTACTGTTACTGTCGAAGACAGTTTCTATGGGGCTTAAATTATTCAAAATCAAAATTAAAAATCTCTACTATTGGCTTGACATCAATTTGTCTTAGCTTGAATTGTTTGTTGCCATTATATAGCATTAATAATTTTCTCGTCAAAGTTGAAGAATTTTAAAAACAAAACAAAAAATTTACCCACTGTTTGATCACCACTGATTTAGATATTGACAGTCTATAGTATATTGAATTTAATTTAGGCAAATAATTTTGTTTTTAAAGTGTAACTCCAACTCTTTCTGACGATAAATTCAGCCATTAATTTTATTCGATTAACAATATTTGACCGAATTTTGTTACGACTTCTTTTGGCTATCGTCGATGGTTACAAATAACATGAGCACTGAGCTGATGATTATCAGAAATTTGTTGGTGTCTGCGACTACTTGTTATGTAAAAGTCATGATACCCTTTGTCGAGCTGGTATCGGAAGAGAGGAGAATCCAAGGAACATGAATAAGCATTTGATCGCAGCGAGCACAAGACAAGATAAGCAGATAATTTTCTAGGCAGCAGTGGCGACCACCGCAGGCAAGCAGATAGGGAGGGAGAGAGAGAGAGAAAAAGAGAGATAGAGAGAGAGAGAGGACGACTGCGAGGGGGGCTAAAGAGTAAAGGGGGATGCCATCGAATTGGACCACAGAGGCTGTGCCTGGTACCCTTAACAGCGACATGATGTTTTACTAACCAGGCAAGCGACAACAGACACTGGACAGTGGACAGTGGACAACATACGAGCGATGAGAGAAGAGGCTGCTAATAATTTGTGTACGCGACGCCGCCACCGCCACCGATGCTGATGCTGATGCTGATGGTGGTGCCAATACCTAAATGTCGAATCTTAGGAATACACACAATGGACCAGAGACAGAGAGACAGAACAAGAGAAGAGAGAGAGAGAGAAAAAAGCAGAGACAAAGACGAAGACGAAGACGGAGGGACAGTCCATTGTCGTCCTTCGTTTCATGCTAAACGTGTTGTTGCCAAATTGTGAACAAGATTCATTCATGTTTCTACACATTGAGCAACACGAGGACAGACGCTGAGGAGGATGTTTATGTTGTCCGTGGCGGTGTCGTTGCCATGACCATCAGCCGTCATCATCATCATCCTCATCATTATCATCATCATCATCAACATCATCATCATCAACATCATCATCATCATCATTATCATCATTATTATCATCATAAACATCATCATCATCATCATCAACATCATCATCATCATCATCATAAACATCATCATCATAAACATCATCATCATTATCATCATCATCATCATTATCATCATCATCATTATCGTCATCGTCGCTGTCTTCGGTTGCGACTGCGGTGTGTGGACAGACAATGATGCCGCTGTCAAACGCCAAACGCTTCACCCCTCACCCCCCTTATCACCCTCACCCCCCTCATCAGTCATAATCCCCCTAATTCTTCTGATCAGTCTTCATCCTTTCCCTTACACACACTCCTATTCAAATTTGATGCCTGAACTGCGAAATATTTGGACAATTTGATGTAGCTGCAGCCTATGCGGCGTATGATTAATGAAATAAATTATAATCTGGACAGACAGTAATTAGGGAATTTGAAACGCCACGCCGGCGCAAAGTCCTCCCTTGACTTTGATGAGGGCAACTGAAGGCGATCTGCTAGACACGCACTTAGTCATCAGTCTCAGTCCATCCCCCCAAGAAAAGAGATCGGGAATAGGAAGAAATTGAAGGAATCAATTGCATAATCGAGCATAACGCAATTGTGCCATATGAAACCTCTTTTCAACTGATGTTTCTTCCTTGGAAAAATCGCGAATTCAAGGGTATTTTTTTCATTTTTGAAATGGATCAAAGTTCCCAGACATCTTATGCTTCCAACTGCTTTTGAATTGAGTCATCCCAGTATCCTTGTATGTAAAAATAAATATAAAAGGATTTACAAGTTATAGTCAAGGTTTGTCTTTAAGTTAGAAGAGTTTGGAAGTTGAAAATAGTTTATGGATTAATGAAATTGTTGAAATAACTAAGGCATATGTATCTGTGTAATATTATTCAATTATTATTGCATAATATTATATATCTTTAATTGTTATAGATTGCCATTTAAAGAATTACTTTAAAGACTAAACATTTGATATCGCATTCGTTGCAGTGCTTTAAAGTATATCACTTGAATTGCTTGATTGTATGTATATATGTGAGTGTGGCTTATTTGATTATGTAACATTAATGGTGAATAGTCACTTCTTATCTTTTGGTTCGGTATTCTAGATTTCCGCAATAGTTCTTATTATTTAGAAGGCGCCCCAGAAACAGAAAACGACGTGTAGCTGTTGAACAGAGGCCTAACCGGAAATGCCCAACATTCCACATTCCACATACCAAGCCAGTTAACAATAAGAACAACAATAAAACTAATAAAAAAAATAAATAAAATAACACACACATACGCATAAAGTGCGCGCTATGGACATTGGTTGCTTTCATTTATTGTTGTGTGTTCTGAAGATGTTTCTTATTATGAAATTAGACTGAACACCGCAGCCGCAGACGGCGACACTTGGCCAAGAGCTCAATGAATGAAACCGAAAGGGGAAATGAATGATATCATGCGCATTGTTAGCTCACACGGCAGACATCGGCTTCGACCGAGGCCTCGACTTAGGCTGATGCCTGCGGGTCGATCCCATAGCCCGGCAAACGAGAACAAGATCAAATGCGATAGCGCCACGAAACGAGCCAGCAGCCAGCAGCAAGAGCAGCAGCCTCCTGTCTTCTGTCTCCTGTGTTCTGTCTTCTGTCCTCCTGTCGCCTGCTTCCAGAGCAACGTGTTGCTCATTTAGCTGGCAGCCACCGCGACCATAATTCAACGCTTTTGATAACTGCGTTAGGCACCGGCAACTTGCAACCTACAAACCGGCAACCTACAAACCGGCAACCGACAACCGGCAACCGGCAACTTGCAACCGGCAGTGGCCCAGGATCGGCGCGCGTCAGCACTTGGATCTGGACAAGGGCGAATCGAAGGCTTCGATTCTTTAACCAACGGACCGAACGCACAGTGATTTTAATAATACAAGCAAAACTGAATAAATAATAGAAATAATTAATATGAACAATATTTGGATTAATATTTGTCCGAAATAATATTTTACTTTAAAGCTATATTTTTGGAATGTTTGAATATTCGTCGAATTGACATGAATGTCATATTTCATTTTGAAGAAGTTTTATAGACGAAAGCAATCCATAATTTTTAATGAGTAATCTAGTGAGCATTAGCGCTTGAAAAAATACTATATAATACAGACAATTGCCGGAGATTTATTGTGTAGAATCGTACTATGGACACATTTGACTCTATATTAATGGCTTATTCATTATATAAAACCATTACTAAAAATAATTCAAATTAATTCAGAAAGTTTAGGATGACAATAAATCAGCTTTATAAAATTGCTCGAAATTCTGGAAGCTTTCGGTGAGTGACATTTTTTCAACTTTGTATTATGTTATGTATATTTTAGAAAAAAACACCAGCTTTTGCATCGGAAATAATTAAATAAATCTTTAGTCTTAGAGCCATCTGCTGAGTCATTGAGAATTATTATTGAGTAAATATTTAAAAATTATGTAATTAGTATACAAATATTTTATAAATCAAGCTTCAGTAAAAAGTCGCTTAGTGCTTTACTTTTAAAATAAAAAATTCTTTTTGACAAGCATTTACCATAAGCTAAAATATATTTATTTATATTTTTGTTTTTATTTATATAAATTATATGTAAATTTATATAAATTAAATGTAAATTTATATATTTATATATAAATTAATTTACTATATTTATTATACAAACATAAATCTATTCAAAAAAGCTGATAATTTAATTGATAATTTGATTTAAAAATATGATAAAATTTAATTTAATGTGACTTAATTGATGGCATAGTTGGTACCACTGTATTGATGTCTAAGGTTTTGCTACTCTCCTCTCTTCCTCTTCCCTCTCTTTCCCGAGCTGGTCCTACTGTCTTTTTTTCTTTGTTGTTCAAAATGATTTTGGTGTTTGCCTGGCGATTTGTTGTGTTTGATTTGCTGCCTCGTCGCCGTCTTCCCCTTTCGTCATCTCACTCGTAGTGACGGTCTTCGATTTTGGATCTTGGACGTCGTCGTCGCCGTCGCATTCCTGCGTGCCGCGCGTTTGCATTGTTCGCTTTTAGGTTCATTCAAATCCTTTCGGTAAAATTCTTTTGTTTGGTGTCAAGTTTAACAAATATTTGAGCAGGCAGGCAACGGCGTCTCTTGTTTGTCCCATGTTTCTTGCGTGTCGCGCTGCTTGTCATGTTGTTGTACCTGATGTTGTATCTGCCGCCTCTCTCTCACTCTATCTCTCTCTCTCTCTCTCTCTTTCTGGTACATGCTTCATACGAGTTTGACATGGGGGCGTATGAGTAATCAGCGTTGCTTGCAATTAGTTGGCCTTAGACAAGACGAACCCGTCCCTCCCTCCGTTCCTACGTTCGTCCCTCCGACTCTCCCTCCGACTCAACGTTCGTTCTAGCCAGCGATTAGCTTTACTTGATTTGCCAAGTGTCGTTGTGCTTGCCAAACATTGTTGTTATTATTGTATTATTATTGTTGTAGTTGTCGGCGTTGTTGTTGTTGCTGTTGCTGTTCTTGCTGCTGACTGTTTGTTTGCTGGTTGCTGGGCTGACTCCATTGTTGAGTTCTTATCGCGCCGCGAGCTTTTGTTGTGCGAAATATTTTGCACCCCGCGGCGCATCGCACAAAATGCCACAAGAATTGCATTCAACAAAAAATGGAATGGAACCAACTTGACTCCAGGCGAAGACAACGCCAACTGCTGTGAAGATGCTCGTTGTTTGGGGCGCGGGTTCAACTAGCTGCGACTTAAACAACAACAACCTCAACTGCAACGCGCAAAAAAAATGAAACCGTAATTGTTTGTTTATTATGGCAATGGTCAAAAGAGCTGACTTGTTGTTGTTGTGGTTGTTGTTATCGCGTGTTATTGTTGTTGTTATTATTGTTAAATGCTAAAGTACTACACAATATTTATATAGGCATTGTCTGAGCACTCGGCTCCTTAGTTCAGGCCCCAACAAAAGTCAATATACGTATATTAATTGAAATGCTCTAAAGGGAAAGCACTTCATGGCGAAAGACACTTTTCAAACTTTGTCTTACGATCTAAATATTTTTATAGAAGTCTACTCTTAATATATTTCCAAGCATCTTTTATTTTATAATAGCTATAGCTAATGTTTGTGTAATGAAAAATTACAAGGTAAAAACTAAAAAAAAAAAGATAAGTGCATGATGTCATTGCAACGTCTTTACACATCTTTTAAATTGTATTTAATTTTTATTTAAATCATACGTGAAAGCTATTAGGGAATGCACAATAAATAAATAAAAAGCTCTGCTTATTTCTTATGTCTATTTATTTAATTTTATTTCATTAGTATGCTAGTCACGATTACGCTCTCTATGTAATTTTTTTTAAATTAAACATAATTTTAATTCTATAAGATACAACAGAGAAAACACTTTGTTCGTATGATTGATTTAAACTAATATTATATAATAATTATGGATGATTTAACTGAATGTAGACATTTTATTTTTGAGTTTTGTGTAAAAATTAAATATTACATTTTATTGTTTTAATTTTAATTCTCTTCTGATCTAATTAATTGTTAGATTTGTTTTATTATTAATTTTAATATAATACTTAATATTTTTCCTACTGCTCATAATAGAAAGAGTAGAAGATAACTTGAGTTTAATTAAATTAATTATTACCTTAAACCATATCGCTAAACATATTTATTAAACTATTTTTCAATCTTCGAGTTATTTATTTCATGTTTGTGTTTAATCTATTTCAAAACTTCTACTTCTGTTGGTATTTTTATTTTTATTTATAATATGTTTCATTTTTAAAGTTAATATATATAAAATAATATATAATAAATTTTCTTTTTTAATTTTTAGTTATTTATCTTCTGATGCTTATTACAGCTGATAGATGTAATGTTTATAGAGCATTGGAAGTGACATTGCGAGTAAAAGACATTTGCTTACTTTCAGTTTTCATACTCGCAGCACAAGTAGGAGTAGAATTAACTTGCAGTGTCTCTTATACAGATTACCATCGGGCACACACACGCACACTCAATGTGCTTCTTTTGACACTTCAATGGGGGCTTACTCCGGGACCTGGTCCATCCCCGGGCCCCACCTCCTCGCGCTCCTCAGCTCCTCGATGGTGTCGGAGGAGTTTTTGTTGTTGTTGTTGCCGTTGCCGTTGCTGTTGCAGTTGCAGTGGCCTCATGCTGTGGCGCTATGCAGCGATTACGGCAACGGATTAACTTCCTCTTTTTGTTACTGCTGCTGCGTTATTGAGGTTGTGTTTGTTATATTTGTTGTTGTTGTTGTTATTGTTATGCTTACAATAGAGTTACTGTTGCTGTTGCTGTTGTTGTTGTTGCCGCAGTTGACACCACCCGCTGCCACTTTGTGCCGTGTCCCTTTGTTGGCTGCTGATTATTCTGATTGCCGCATAAAACGAGCCACATTATCCACATGACACACATTGTTAATAATACTTATACGATCCCACAAATAGCACACATGTATACAATTATAAGGCTGCTCAATGTTTAATTCCCATTGTCGTCTATTAGGCGTGCATTTGATGCCTTCGCTTATCGCCCGGCTTTTAATTCGATTACTCGAGCACTTTGACGGTTGATAAAATAGACCGTGATAGGCCCATATTATGGGGCGGGTAAAAGTGGGTGGGTAGGCAAGACTATGCCTAGAACTATGCTATGGATTTACTTTAGATTTCAGATCGATTTACTAGTATTTAAAAAAATGTATTTTAAAAAATTCTTACAAAGTTTCATTTATTTAAAAATATTGGGGCTTTAATACACTACATAAATTATTTTACATATTTGCTTAACAAATTTTTTATTGTTATAGAGTTTTTAAAGCGATTTTTTAATCACATATCTAACACGCTTTTAAGCCAGCTATAACATTACAATTAAAAAAGCATTATACGTACATACTTAAAATATTTTATTTTATTTATTTATAAGATATTTTAAAGATAAGCTGCAACCCTTTTCAAAACGTAACGTTGCTATAAAATAAATGCTCGGCAATATATTAATTTGAAGTATAACTTTTCATAAATTATTTTATTAAGTATGGCAGCTGTAAAAATTATAGTTGCTTAGTATTCCTGATAATTATGTCATTTTAAACTAGAACGACACGAATATTATATATTAATGGAATTCATTTTCCGAGAGTTTCTGATTGAGTGTTCAATAAAAATTGTGGATGCGATTGTTCATCTCGATTTGCTAGTTGTTCAACTGATTTGTTTGATCTTTGGCGCGATTTACTTTTGGGAGATTAGGGAGATACAAAGAACACACATACGCTCTCACACACAGACACACACATATGCACAATTAAACAATAACAATTCAGAGATCACAGTTCACAGTTTCCCAAATCGGAAAATGCCAGCGTGAAAGTCACACACACACATAAGCGACACTTGATCTCTTTTGGGGTTGGCTATCGCTATCTTTGCCTTGCTGGCCATCATCTTCTGTTCCTTTTGGCCGCAATTTATCACATGCCACTTGTAGCCGGATTTTGATGTAATAAAAACTGTCAAAACGTTTGCAAGACGCTGGGAAAATATTTACACGACTCACAACAGCAAGCAGCTGTGAAAAAGAGATGGGAGATGGAGTGCACAAAAGAGGAAATGAGAGTGAGGGAGAGAGACCCAGATGGAGAAAGAGACGAAACAGACAGAAACAGGAGAAAACAGTTAGATAGATAGATGGATAGACAATAGCAACAGGATCAAGGATGCAGAGCGCACAGCGGCAGGTCGCAGGTCGCAGGTCGAGAGTCTTGGGCGGTATGACACATCAGGAATTTAGACATTAAAGGATCTTCGAATTCGAATTGAGACTCGAATTGAAATTGCCTTGGCTACGTTTTCGGGTGTTCGCCTTCGGCTGCCTATTGAAAAGATGAAAGTGAAATTCTCTGCCGAGTGGCAGAATGAAGAAAGAAGGCAAAAGAATGCATTGGTCGGTCAACTGAAATTGAAATTGAAGTGAAATGAGAGGCCGCTGGGAAATCAAGACGAGCTGAGAGAGGAGAGTTAAGAAACAGGCGCTGGAAAAGGCGCTCGACTTGATTTTGATTTTGAATCTGTTTCTGTATTTCTGGTTCTTTTTCTTTTTCTGACTTTGGCTTTGACTGTTGACTGTTGGCTCAAACTCGGAGTTGTACTCTGATTCTGATTCTGACTCTAGTTCTGGGCGGCCTCTGCACGTTTAGTTATTTTTATGAAGTTCCATGGAATTATCCCTCCCTCCGCTTCGCTCTCCTAATCTTGAAAACGTTTCTATTAACACATTGTTGGACGGGGCAAATGGGTTCTTCTTCTTCATTCTCATTTATTTATAATTCTTTTACTTTGTCTTGTCTCTTATTTTATTTTGTATTCTTCTTTAATATTTTTGGTTTTTCTACTTTACCGACAAAATTGCCGCTGGGAAAACTGAATCGCTGTCAACGCCGACGCCAAAATATGTCCCAATAGGTTTTCCCCAGCTCCCTTTTAAATACTCGTACCATTATGGATTAAAGGATGTGCACTTGAATGCCATACCATGCGATGATATTTTGACACTGAATAGCATTTCCTGTGATCTCGATTTTCAATGTCAATGACTCGCGAATACCCCAAAAAACCAATCCGAAACCAAACCAAAAAGTTCAAGGGAGCATTGCATAAACATAAACCTAAAAATAAAACGGTATAAAAATAAAGAAAAACAAACCCTGGGACTCTCAAAAAGAAACAGAGACTGAGACAAAGAGGTTTAGCCTGACCTTGTCGTCGGCACATCGCCGATATTCAAAAGAGATTAACCAAAAGGTATTCAAAATTCTTTTGCCTTCGACGTTGCAACCATTAAAAATTGCTAAATGTGTGATTTATGGGCGTTATGTGATTACGACCCATCATCTACTTATAGGTAGCTGTCTCAGTTGCCCCATAGTACGCAATATAAAATTTATGCATAAACATTTGTTATTGTTACTGTCCAAATGCAGGTAAATTGACATTATCCTCAGATCTAAAGCGCAAATTGTGTCAAGTATACAGCATAATAAATATTTAGAAAATATTTAGTTTAAATATTGTATATTTTGTTCGATCCTCTTCTCATATGTATGAGAACTATGCACTTCAAATGAAAGATTGTATACCAAATATGTACATATATACTCGTATCAACCGGGAATCACAAATGTTAGTTAGGAAAAAAATTAAACTTTAAAAAAAAAATTATCTGGATGAGTGGAAAATTTCAGACATACGAGGTGTGTTCAAAAGAAAAGGTGAATTTTGAATTTTTTGAAAAGTTCTTATTTTTTCATCAATATCAATTTTGTCCCCTTCAAAGTAATCGCTTTCAGATATAAGACACTTGTGCCCACGCTTCGTCCGATCCTCGAAGCACTTCTGAAATGTTCTTTTCGGTATGGCCATCAGCTCGTTCTTCGATTCTGACTTGATCTCTTCCATTTTGGGAATAGGATAAAGTCGCAGGAAGCCAAATCTGGTAAATACGGTGGTTGGGGCATGAATACGGTGTTGTTTTTGGCCAAAAAACCACGAAAAAGCATTGAAACGACTATTTTAACACCTTTTTCCTCCTTTTCATACAGAAAGTGGATTTTCAACAGTTTTAAAAAATTCATAAAAAATACTAAGAGATTTTTGATTTTGTTTTGCTGTCACTCTTAGAATTGTTTGAAACATTTTTTTGGATCATTTGGAGCACTTCTTCCATTTTACATGATGCATTTTTTTCAAAATTCAAAAATCGAAGAGCACACAAAAAGGTGACTAACATTTTCAGTTGCAAAAAACAAATTACTAATCGAAATTGGCTGCTAATGCAACCATATGATAAACATATGTGTCCGATTATACCAAAAATAAAATAACGATAATCGAATGTTATTTGTTGTTATTTTTAAAATAAAAAATCAATGACTTTAACAACATATACAAGTGAAGGAATCGATTAAAAAATATTTTAACATTTAGTATTTTCTTCAATAAAAATGATCAATTTAAAGCAATTTTTTTAAATGTCGAAAGTCAATTTGAGTGAAACAATAATAATCACAAGAGATCATAATATAAATATAATTTTTATTTTATTTTGCTCAAATTAAACTCCTTTCTAAGCTATAACTTTTGTGTAAAACTTTTTCCAGTATTATTGAAGAATATCATTTAATCAATCACTATGTAATTTGTTTTGTTATATAACTTATAAGGATTACGGTGCATGATTAGTATATTATGTTAGCATGTATGCTAACATTGCATTCGTTTCGATGACTGAGTCTTCCATTCAGCTATAAATTCTTGCCCAATGATTGATTGATGAAGTTGAGCTCCACAAAGCTTTGCACATTCCCAACTCAAATATGCAGCTAATTAAAAAAAACCTTAGAGAGACTTCTAAAACTATAGCCAAAGAAGACTAGGCGATTGGGGCAATCTAAGCAATTCTAATAATCAAAAGGACTTGCCCCATAAGGAACATCTACGGAACTTGCAACTTGAAGGGAAAAAAATGGGCGTGGCCTGAGCACTGCCAGCTGCTCGTTGAGTCCAGAGTTGAGTCCAGAGAAGATTCAAAGCTTCGATGCGAAGTCAGGTCGGATCTTTGTTTGCGGCTGCTCTTGTTATTGTTATGAATAAGTTAATAACACGGCGGAAGGTGGCCTTTGTCGTGCCTCAAGTTCAGCTCCGCATCGACGCGTCGGGCAGCGCTTATTAAATGATTGAAGCCTTTTGTGGCGAGCCGAGAGTCGTTTTTTTCTTTTCGGTCAGCCATAAAAAAGGTGGAAACTTTTCGCAACATCGAAGGCGACCACCATCAATAACTGACCACAACGAGACAGAGAGACAGACAGAGAGACACGCAGGCCAACAGCAACAATATTTATGATTTGTTAAGCAAGCGGCAGTCAAACGTGCGAAAGGATAATCACAAGCGCCTGTTGAAACGCCCCCCTCAACTCAACTCAACTCAACCAGCAGCCAGAGTCAGAGTCACAGTCCGAACTTTGATTCAGACACAGTCCGAGTCAAAGCCAAAGTCAGAGTCAGAGTCGGAGTCACATTTAAGGCCAGTAACTGGCTTCGTTTCACTCTTCACTCTTCCCTCTTACACATCTTCAACTTGGACTTCAGTTCCAGCGTCGTGTGTGAGACATTTCCAAATTGAGTCAATGACTTTTATTTTTATGGTCCCTCCGCTGGAGTCGCATCCATGAGCCATCGTCTACTCGAGATACTGCATATATGCATGCGATACTATACTATATACATACTTATAAGTATATTTAGCTGCAGATGTGCTGAATCCACACCAGCAGGAGTCGCCCCAATGGCAAATTGATGGCAATTGCAAATGGTCTTAGAGCTTCTTCTTCTCAGTGGAACGGCGCTGCGTTTTATTGCAATGCGAATTGAGCTATTAGCCAAGTCTATAGCTGTCTTAATTCAAAGCAGCAACAGATGAGACACTATTCAACCAGATACATATATTATCATACTTATAAACATAATAACAGCATCAGCATATGTGAGTTTAAGCTTGAACTTTTTTTAGCTAATTTATATTGAAAACTGTGAACAATAAACATAATACAGATTAAATATTTATAGATGATACACATATATTTGAGGACAGTATTCTCCTTTCTGAGCTAATAAAGAATTTAAAGTGGCTTTAATAATGTTTTACAAAAGTTCACAACAACTAGTTAGTTATCACCTAAACTGTGGATGCGTTGGATTTTTGCGATTTGCGGTGACGGAAAGAATAAATAATTACACTTTGTTAAAAAATGTAATCAAAATAAAACTTCTGGAATGGGACGAAGTTTAGGTTGTAGGTATAGGTAAATAAAATTTTGTTGCATACTAGAATTTTTTAGTGCACATCGAAATTTTAAATTACGGTATAAAAACCGATTTTTCGTACTTGCACTCTATAATGCGCCCATAGCTTCGTCAAATATTCATTGATTTTAATTTTTTTAACGGTCTTGTAAAGAAAAAACTTAGGTTTATAAGCGTGTATACTTGACTTAACTTGATTCAATTCCCTTATTCGAGTATTTTCTATTTTAACAAATTTTTTAAGTGCTTTTTTTACATTTTTTTATTTTGGTGATGGTTTTGAACACGATTTAAAACCCCTTAGACTTGTACTTTTATTTAAAAAAAAACACATTTTGACGAGTCAAACGTGTGTCCACTATCTAAAATCGGAAAATAATTCGCCAAGCTTTAGTGGATTTTCTGAAACAGAATTGTTCAAAATGGTGATATTTGCGACATTATTGCGCCATTTCCCCATCCCCTCATATTCCATTTGTAGTTGCGTATGTTAGTTAGCAAAGAAGTTAACAAACGAGTTATTTTCCATGACTGTTTTTTTTTTTTAAATTAATAACTTAGCTAAATATCACTCGATTTTAATAAACTAAAAAGCAAAAGACGTAAAATTTTAATGTTTTTTGAAACTACATGCCAAAAGTTAGTTGCTTTCTACAAATTTAACTTATTAATTTACGTTCAAAGTAGGGTAAAGTCGCAAAAAACTGAAAAAATTCATATATTTTTACATGTAGCTCCCTCAATATTTATCCGAGATTGCAGTGTAATGCACCGTTAGAAAGGTGTTGCTTTTTACTTTCCAACGACGTTTTACAATTTATTGTTAGATGCATAGTTTAGGTCCTAAACTTTAGGACATAGAATTTTTAACAATTCACCTAATTGTCTATACACTTATACACTTTGAACTAATGACATTTATTAACAAAGTTAATCAAAAATAAACAAAAACCCTTTGAAGACGTTGACAATTATAGTATTATTAACATTCGAGTTGCGACAATCAAAAGCGACATATTGTGGATCGACTCTAACTACAACTTATTTATGTAAAAATCTTCTCATCTTAATATTCATGAAAATCACTGAGATATATTTATCAACAATAATGTTACATATATCTAAAATTACTTACCTCTAGGTAAATTTTAAAACTAAACTACTTGAGGTCAGAATATGTAAATGTGGTAATAAGGAATTAAGAAAAACTGTCAGTTAATATATATTTACATATATTATGTTTTGATAATATACATTTATCTTTGCTACTGTTAAACTACACTGGGTCTAAGACCACCAACTGCGTGATCTGTTGGGTTGCAACTTTATTGAACGCAACGCCCATATTTCCCGCCCAAAACTGAGGGCGTTAAACGGCAACAGCAACAGCCACGTTAACAGCAACACCAACGGCAACACTAAGACCAACAGCAACAGTAACAACAATTGACGAGGATCGAGAAATGTGATTCAATGATGATCGCTTCACTTTTAAGCAGCGGCAATCGACATCAATTATGCACTTCAAAAATGTACAAATCATTTTATTGTTGTTGGTGCTGTTTCAGTTGTTGTTGTTGTTGCTGATGTTATTGTTGTAGTAGCAGCTGTCAAGGTGCTGCAGCAGCTGCCATGATTCGGTCGAGGCTCGAGCTCGGATTCAGATAGAGACTCGAGCTCGAGCCTGGACATCAGTGGGATTAGCAGATGAATAGAGACAGTGAGCGATAAAAGAGATAGGAAAAGAACAGAAATTGGGCGGGAATTGAAGAGAGAGAGAAACGGATGTAGGAAGTTCGTGACGGGGGTTTTAATAGGCGCCTCTTAGTTAGTTGTTTTATCAATGACAAGGTTGACTTTTGGCACATTGCTGTTTATTGGTTGCTGCTTGATTGCATGGCTCGAACTTAACGGATTAAGGACCGTTGCTCGCTGATCGCCGATCGCAGATCGCAGTTCCCAGTTTTGCTGATCACTGATCATGGAATGGAATGGGTTCCTTAAGGGGCATGGG
Source organism: Drosophila recens (assembly GCA_037043495.1). Classification (NCBI taxonomy): domain Eukaryota; kingdom Metazoa; phylum Arthropoda; class Insecta; order Diptera; family Drosophilidae; genus Drosophila; species Drosophila recens. Next base: position 173,856 of record JBAMBJ010000602.1, read on the forward strand.
CAGTAAAAACGTTAACAAGCTGCGTAGCGCCGTCGGCGGCGTTAATGTCGAAATTGGCGCAGGCGAACGTGTTTCTTAATGAAACAAAGCTTGAATTTTAAATGAGCATCATAAAGAACAATGAAAATGCAGGCAGCAGCAACAACAACAAGAACAACAACAATAACCACAAAGCGAAAGAGAATCAAAGGCCAATGCGACCAACCGACAGACAACAGACCAAACAGACAACAGCGAAAAATAAAATGCAAAAAACCAAGAAAATAAAATAAAAGCGCAGAAATGTTAAATAAACAATAAAAACAACTCCCAACTTTGTCCCGCCATCGCTAACCATCAACATATCCCATCGTTTCCCAACCCCTTCCATTTCTCCTACACCTTCACCTGCCCCTTCACCTGCCCTTGCACCTTCAACCTTACACCGCTCAGCTGACTTAGAGTCTGTCAAATGTGCACGAAACGCGCAACGCAATCATTGCAAGAAAACGAAAACCGCAACAATGCCAATGTGGCAACAACAACAAGGAAGCTGAAATGGGATCGCAGTTCAAAGCAACGAACTACAAATACACTGTCTATTTTAGTTTATTTTTTATTCTATTTAATTTAGTTATTAACAGTCTTTAATGCTTCAACTAGTTTATCCTATTTAAATTAGTTTAACAATTTGTGTAAATAAATTAAAAAAAAAAATAGGATATATAATTAAATATTATAGTTTTTTTTTTAAATTTACTTACGACCGATATTAAATGTCATACACCTACCAACTTCTCCTGCTCAAAAAAGAATAATCAATAAAATACATATGGGCATTTCCACAGAAATGTCAACCGATGCTAAAAACGAAAAATTGATCAAAAACTCACATCTCGTGAAATTTCCTTCCAAAAATGTATTCAAGTTATTTATTTAAGCAATATACGCTAGAAGAAATTAAATAGGATGAGCAAATTGATTCTATATTGAAATAAATTCACTTTTTCTATATTTTTTCCCGTTTTCTTAAAAATTGATTTCCAAAATGGACCGTTTGTATTCTATCGATTACACATAGAAATATATTAAAATGTTAGTTTGCAACAAATTTTCAAGCGGTTTCGATTTATAATTTAAAAAAAGAGAGACAGAAACAACATAAATATTTTGTGGAATGTTTTGTCACGTGCGACATGTCGCGTGCGACGGTGACTCAAATCAAATTAAAAAAAAAGCTACTTTATATTATTAAATCAAACAAAATGCATTTTTTAGATAAACGAATGCATTACATTTCAAAATAAATTGGAGCAATATTCGTTCACGTTTTGCCGAAATTAGTGTTAGAGCTGGTCGCCGAAAAAACGACTTCTATCTGAGTCGCGTGCGAATGTCTTGGCTATTTTAAACTATCTTGAAAACGAATAATTTCCCAAAATCAACCTAAGCATCAATTATAGTGCTAATCAAGACCTATAAGTTTCCCCTTTTGTAACAAAAAACATTTCCAGCATTGATGACATTGTCGATATGTCGACTTGAAGCATTGTCGACTCTCAATTGTTAACACGTTCTCCAATCGCGAAATTGGCACAGTGTAATCTACACTTTGAATATTTAAAAGTGTTGGACATATATTCAATTATAATAATAATGCCATATACATATGTATCTTAGAGTCTTCAGTTAGATAATTCATTTTAAATAATCAACTTCTAAGATTACAAACTGCTTTAAATATTTGGCACTCTATAAAGTGTTAATCTTGTTTGATTGCTCTATGGCTATTAAATGATGTCAATGTTGTTTGATTAACATTTGAATTAATATTGCTTAGTTTCGGAATACATTCCTTGCAATGGGAAAGATTATATTTCAAGTGTACGATTAAGTGATGATACCTTGGGAGAGTGTATGAAATGATAATCATATGGATGGGATGTAAGAGTTGCCGTCGCGGCTTAAAGGATCACAAATGATTTTGCGGTCAAAGATGAAATGAAATGCAAACTCTGAGCTCGAAACGTTTCGGTCTCTGGTCTCAGGTCTCTGGTCTCTGGTGCTGGCCATAATTGGTGCTCATCTTAATGGCATTAAAATTGCATTATCGCTGTATTTATTGAAACGGTTTGTTTTAACAAGATTAACTCGATAATACCACCAAGAGAACCAACCATCGAGACAAGCCCCAAAATGATTAACAGCAAAAGCCGCTGAACAACCAGAAACATCAACAACACAACAACATCAACAGCAACAACAACAACAACATAAAACAAGAGAACAAAAACAAAATCAACCAAAGCAAACCGAGCCGAAAACCGCGTTAAATGTGATGCTGATTTGTTGTTGTTGTTTCTTGATTGGCACGCCATTTATTGTTTTTTATTGTTGTTGCTTTCGTTGTTGCTGTCGGTGTTGTTGTCGGTGTTGTTGGCGTGGTCGTAAAAATGTTTATAACATAATTTCATATCATTTAATTTAGATGATTAGATTCAATATGCCGGCCATTTATGTATGCACAGCAGCGGAAAGTAGCTAGCAGATACATTTGTATCTTTAAGTCATGACGCCGATATCTCTAGATCCATTTATCAATGGCGCGCGCGAACCACTTGGAGCGTTGGCGTTTCCGTTTAAGGCAGTAGCGACTGTAGCTTATATTGTTGTTGGGGTCTTTGTTATGTTGAAATTGATTAGCCTATTGAAGCTTTACAATGTTTATTCTCACATTGTCACAGTTAATCATATTGCAATGGGTTATGAAACACAACTAATGCAAATAACGGATTGCCCACAACGAATTGACTCTATTTAGTGTAAATATTATGGACTATCTCTGTACTTGGCAGATTCATTCAAGCACCGGTGACTCATTCGTTTGCGGGGAGATCACTGCGGAAGGTAGACCGCGCTAGTGACGAAATCAGCACGAAGGATGAAAATGGCGACTGGAAATATACACAGGAAGAATGGAAAATTTGCTATGACTGTCCTATCTGGTAGAATTATATACCGATCGAAAGGTATCAATTTAACTTACAAATGTGCATACTTAAACTTTTGAAAACTCACCTGGTTCGTGAGAAAAACAAGTTAAGTGGGAGGGGCCAAATTTAAATGATTGGAGCAAATGGGGCCGTTCTAATAAAAAATACGCGTTGAATGACACCTCAATTATTAAAATCCGACTACTCGTTCAAAAGATAATTAATTTTGAAATTTTTAGTGCCCTTCCGAAAATAAAATGAAAAGTCAGTTTGTCTGTTTGTTTGTTTGGATTAAATCGTTGATTTAGCTTAAAAGTTTGAATGAGGACTTGTTCCCGCTCAAAAATCTAGAAACGTTTGTCCTACGATTTTTTCGAAAAATCGATAGCTTAACGGGAAATCGCTAAAACCGCTAAAATTGAAACCCCCAAAGAATCCGAACGATAGAAGCTACAGATATGAGCTATATATATTGTTAAAAAGGTATTTCGAAGGGCTTTTAGGCTTTTAAAAGAAAAAAAGGTAAACAGCTTAAGGTGAAATAAGATTTTTTTTCAAAATGGAGCGCCAAAATTTTGTCTAAAATAATTTATATGTAAAACTTAATATTATTCGTCACAAAATTGGATATCAGAAATTTTGGGGCATGTAAATGTTTTCGTTACTAGACCTTTACCTCGTAAAGTTTTTTTTTATAAGATATATAATAATGTGGAAGGTATGATTGACCACAGCTCTACATCGATTACACTTTCTTAGTACCCTAATCTCGTAAAAATTCCAAATATTCGGGGGTGCCACAGAAATCGCTTTCGCTTGAAAATCACATAAATTTTATACAAATTTAAGTGAAATTCAAGCAACAGCGATTTCTGTGGCACCGCAAATTATTTAATTTTAAGCGCTCTGGTTTTAGATAATCATAATTTTTAAGTTATTCAATAAAGATCATCTAAGAATTCACTAAAAAAATAATAGGATAAGATAGTATTTTAAAAAATATGCGTAATCCTGTCCACTCAAGTACAACATTTTTATTTTCCGAGTCGATCTCTTTTTTTAAGAAAGTTTGGACTTGAAGGTTGATAATTTTAAAGGTTCCCTACCAGTTCTTTGTTATATATCAATAATTATTAGCTTTTGAAAAAATTTCAAATATCATTCATATATTCTTGACACTAAAATAAATAAACCCAAATGGCAATTTTTTTTATTTATTTTTACTATTTAAAAACTGTTATTAACCAGATAAAATCTTTGTTTATTAAATATTCATTTTATATATTTGTAATATTTAGTTTCCTATGTTAACGCTCAGTTTTTAATAAAATAAATAAATAATAAATAAAAGCTATTTATTAAAAATGTTACATAATTTCTATTAATTTAATGTCGTTTAATTAGTTTAATTAATGCATACAAAATGAATTCCAAATTTTATTTATAGAGTATTAAATATTAAACTAAAAAAATAAAATTTATAAATAAAAATTTAATAGCATAGCTCTATAAAGTTGTAAGTAAGTGAAAATAAATAAAAATTAATAATAATGACTTGTTAATATATAGAGTAAGTGATTTATAATTAACTCATAACAATTCATGCCCTTGGATTGTAACAGTAAAATCATTACAATAACTACTAAATGGCCAACCAGTTTTATATTTTTGGCTTATTAATTAATAAATATTATTAATGTGGTGGCTCTCGTTTTTTTTCCACTCCAAACTAATTAATGCCTACAATGCCTTTCAATTGGATAAATTGATTGATCCTACTTATTTCTTTAGATAGTTGTTATTATAATTTGGTTTGCTGTTTAAAAAGTGAATTTTGAATACATAGTATTTGTCGATTTCACTCATTACTCATATCTTTGGTTATTTCGGGTAGCTTCCTGGATAAAAAAAGAAAACGAAGACAGCTGAGATGATGCGCTGTTGCATTCTAAGAAATTGGAGAGCCGCTAAGCCACTTGGGGCACTTCCTTTATAGAATGGGAGCTTCACTGTTGTGCCTGTGATCCTATGATCGATAAATTCATTAATGATCAAATCGCAGACCAAATGCCGAACACCCTTTAGACAAAATGTGCCGCACGCGGAATTCCAAGAAGCGCCCATAATTATTATTTATGCATACAAATTAAACGGTGCGAAATATTTGCGAAAACCCGCTCAATGTGCTTATATTTATTGGCATTTAAAAGCTTGTTCTCGTTGTAGTTTTTATACTGACGTTAGCTGATATTTCACCAGGCCGCGAAACATATACTCAACATTGAAGAACCAAGAAAAAAAAATTATGTTAGCTGGCCGAATTGGTGAAAGGGGAGGGAGATTACCAAAAAACCTGCTCAAGTTGTTGAGCCATTTCACTTTCGCTTCTCTTGATAGTTGTATTACGTTTTTTGGCCTTAACAACTCCGATGACGTATCTATACAATTGATTAATTTTGAAGAAATTTCTTAAAATGTTGATAATTAATGATTTGTTTTTTAAACAAGTAATTAAAGCAGAAAGTTAATTTGGGATGTCTGATATCTGAGATGGTTGCCATAGATAATATTTGAATAAGCATTTAATTTAAATATACGTAAGTTCAATAAAATTATATATGATTTGCAAATGACGCACGAATAACAATTAGCAGCTTATTAACTTGCATTTTGATATGGAAGGATTGACGATTGTAGATCTGCCATTTACCTTTAGTTTTTTGTTTCCTTTTGTCATTTGGCATTTGCCATTTGGCATTGCAATCGCATTTCGCTCAATTAATGTGATTAAACATTAATACCGGGTCATAAATTAAATGTCAAATGACTTAATTAAACAACAGACGAGCCTTTTCTCTCTCTCTCTCTCTCTCTCTCTCTCTCTCTCGCGTGTCGAAGGCGTGTTTATAACGGCAACTGATAAGAGATATCTCTGCATACGTAAGAGTGTGAATACAAATATATGTATAAGTAGCTAGATCTGCGGAACATAAAATAAACTGGGCACTTGGCACTTGGCTCTCGTTGTAAGTATGTAAGTGTGTGTAACTGTAACTAGTGATGATGAGTCAGTCGTAGGTCGGTGGTTGCCCCGCTTAGCGACACAGATTGATTTGCAATCAGATTACACACGGTTGATTTCATATCTTGTCTCTGCGGCTTTTCACAACAACAACAGCAACAACAACAACAACGAATACAACAACAACTTCGAGTCGCGTGCCTTGACGTCATTGGCAGTTAATCAAAGGTCGCGATTCCGTTGAAATTCACATGGGGACTACTCATTATTCCGTCGGTTTACCGTCAGGCTTATTCACACTTTGATATGTACATACATATGTATGTATGTAAACTGTACAAGCATATGTACATATTCACATACATTTAACATAGATAACATTTTCTTAAAACACATTGCAACGTCAGTTGCACTTTTTAACCCATTAATGGCTGCCCATAGATCGGGTGGTACGATTTTGACGAAATTTGGAAATGTGTGCCTAGAAGACCATAGAAGTTGAAAGAAACAAAAAAAAAATTTTTATCTTCAAATTTAATTTTTTCGATTTCCATACATTTTTCAGCTATTTTCGATAACATTTTGTATGCAGAAAAATAGCTAAATATTCACCTGTAAAAAACTACAAGTATAACAAGGATAACTAAACTGTTCAAATTTTATACTTATATTTTTATTATTTCTCTTTACTATGAAATAAATTTTGCCTCGATATCTCTCACATGCCCCGAGCTAGAATTTTTAAAGTGTCAATACTTTTTTGGGTATTTAAATACCCATTAGCCGTTAATGGGTTAAGAATCCCACGGGGTTTTTAAAATTGTTTACCCCAAACTGACAAAAAGTTGAGCTTGATCATTTTGTGTAAGCTTAAAAAACTTTAGATAATACAAATATAATATTTTAATTTAACATAACTGTTCCCGACCCTTAAAAATAATAATATATTTAAATTCAGATATTTTATTTTATTTAATAAGAAACGGATAAAGTGTTTAAAAGAACAATGGTTATGAAGTAAAAGACAGAGAATATTCTATCCGTACACACTCGACTGGATCATTTCTAGTCATTTATTCATTACATTAGCAAGCTTATTACAATAATAGTTAAGATCTTGTGAAATACTGTGGGTTTTACAGATCTTACATAAAAATTACTTAATAGACGTAACTCGATTTGAAACTATTGGCGTTTGTCATGCCACTTGGTACTTTTTGTTGCGCTAGGTTAGGATTTTCCACACGTTAGTCAAAGCTATTGCGAGAACGAGTACAAGCGCGAACATGAACACGAGAATATGTAGGTGTGAGTGCGAGTGTGAATGCGAGTGCGAGTCTCGAGTCGCTAGCATGAGTGTGAGTGCGAGCTTGAGTGTCAGGTAAGTCGTTTGTATAAAGATACAACTTGTTTGGGTTTGATTAAAGCAATGTTGTGAAATAAAGTGAGTACGTTTGCTCAAAAATAAACTGATAGAGAGAGAGAGAGAGAGAGAGAGATTAACTAAAATCGTACATAACTACTGAATACTTATCTAAAAAGCAATTCAAAAAAATTGCCAAATTAAGTTGTGAGTGTGTAAACTGTCAAATAATGAGTGTTGCCAATGTCAGATACGCATATTAAATGGTTGTTGATAAATAAAATATACATATGTACAGATATTCAAATAATTTCCATTGGAAAGATTTCGCTCGGACCCTGAAAATATTATTTCTGGCTAACCAGTCTTTTAAACTACCATATGAAATCGTTACTTTATTTTACCTATCCTTAACTTTTTCAAACTATCTTAAGCTAGTCTCACTTATATTGTTAAGATATCCTAAAGTGCATGCTAAGATTTTCCATCAAATATGATATCTAATAATATCTCTCTAAACTCTTTAGATTAACTCTGTTGCCTAGTTTATGCTTTTAGTGGTATTGTTATTTTCTTAATTTTATTTTTGGATTGGTGTCACATTATTTTAGTTTCTTAATTCGCCTGACTGCCAGTCTATTCAAAAAGCAAAAAAGAATTATAAAAAAAAACAACAATAATTAAGACAACAACAAAAATGTTGAATCAGTGAGTCGAATTTTTTTATGATGAGTCTCAGTTCGACGGCTAATCAATTGAAATTTTATTTCTGGTTATACTTAAGGGCAACTTTGTTGCCAACCAGCCGACAGACTCAGATGAAGTTGTTGTTGTTGTAGTTGTTGTTGTTGCTGTGTTCATTCATGCGTTGGAAGCTGCTGCTGCTGCTGTTGGTTGTTGGCTGCCCCATGTTGCCAATTTGGGGCATTTTGTAGGTCAGGTTGGCAACATCAGTGACGTCATGAAAGTAAAACGCGTGTGCGGAGCATCTTTATACGTATTAGCTTTGGTTTTTGTCTTGGATTTGACTTGTATCTCTTGCTCTGTTTCTTTTGCTTCTTCTTGTGGCGTCATCAAAATTGGGCATGACGCATGATCCCGAATTGTTGTCTGTGTTGTTGTCAGTGTTGTTGCTGATGTTGTTGAGTTTGTCGCGTAAGTCGTGCAAGCTCTAATTGGGTTATTAGGAAATGATTTGGTGCGACGACGACGACGACGCGACATTTGATTTATTTTTGGTTATTGCCATGATATTAATTAGCCCAAAGGGCGGCAGGTGATTAACACGGCTCAGTGGCCGTTTATTGATCTACACGCATGTAACTAGCCACCTACATTCAATTGAATGAATGAATGAATGAATTGAATGTATTGTGGAAGCCAACGCCTTATCGGCTGCTGATTCATAGCCGATACTGATAAGACAGCAGCAGCAGCAGACGCCATCCGATGGTTGACTAATTGATTGATACTATTGATAAGCTCAAGCTTAGTAAATCCACCTACACCTACACCAACAAACAGTTCACCTGGATTACCTTTTGGCTCATCCAAGTGGGCATTTATACCTGTGCATCTCCTACGAGTACGAGAACGAGAACGAGTATTCGTTGTTACTTTAACAGCGTCATTGTGTCATCATTGTCATGTGTCATCATCGCCTGTCATCGTCATGTGGGGGCTCAATTATGCGTGGACACAGACTGTCTCCCAGTCTGTCTCCATCTCTGTCTCCCTGTCTGTCTCCCTCTCTGTCTTCATCTCTGTCTCCAAATTCATCGGCATCTGCATCTGCTGCCTTCTGACTTCTTTTGCATATATGCAAGCCCATGTATCGCCTGGAAAGTTCAAAAACCTTTTTCTCTTCAAAATAAATGCAACTAATACGAGTACTAAGTCCGAGTTCGAGTTCAGTTCCCGGTCTGTGGCTGTATCAAATTTGTTTAATTGTCTGAACGGCGGCGGCGGCATTTTGCTCTTTTCTTCTTCTTCTTCTGATACATCATTGGCTTATTCTTGTTGTTGTTGTTGTTGTTGTAAATGTTACTTAGCCTTCCGTCTCTCCAGACATGGATTCTTCAACATTGTAAGCGCTTCTGCTGCGTTGGCAGCTTGTCAACTTCTTCCTCCACCTTCTTGCTCTCCACCGCCTTCCCCACCTTCTTCTTCCCTTCCTCTACCCATCCCCGTCCTCCTTTCATCATCCTTCTCCTCCTCCTCCTCCTCCTGCTACAGCTTCAGCAGCTGCCCATGGTTGTTGTTCCAGTTCTTGTGCTCCATTTGTTGTGCAAGTTGTTTGCGCTGTAAATCGATACATTTGTTCTGGCTACTTACAACACCGTCCACCGTCCACCGTCCACAGTCCCCCACAGTCTGTCCAAGAGTCGAGCGACAACAACAACAGCTTCAAAGACTCTTCAACATGTTGTGACTCTTCTTTTGGTCTCACGAATGTGCGGCTGACGTGATTTTTGTGCGGCTTTGACGGTGGCCATTGCATATAACCAAAGCTGGACCAAAGCTAACTAACCAGCACACAGAAGCTCAGCACACACACACGCACATACACACATGTTTCTGCGGGGGCAGTTTGTTAAGTTGTGGCAGGTATTCATCATTAAACAAGACAGTTTTAGCTTGTTTTATAATTTTTGTATATACTTTTTATTTTTTATTCATATTTCATTTATGCATATTTAAAAAAAATAATTTCAAGACATTTTCTTCTATTCTTTTAAAATACATAAATATTTTGCATAGGCTCAAAAATTAAAAAAAAAAAAAAATTATAAAAGTAAAGAAACAATTGTGCATTAAATGCATTTTAATCTTAAAAGTAATGCTTTAAGCGTAATAAGGAACAAGGTTTTTGGCAGGAAAGTTTTCAGTTTATACAAGAGGCACAAAGCTCAATTTGATGCTCTCCACAGGGGTGTTTTGTCATTTTTTTCTAAAATAAAGTCAAAATAAAATATTATACTTACAGGCGTCGTATGAAATCAACCTAAAAACTAATAATCAAATTAAAATAAACTTTAGGCTTAAGACTGAAACAAAAATGAAAATATGTTATGCCTCTGCTATGCACATTATTTTAATTATTTAGTTCTTATATATTTTTTAAATAACATTTGTTGCAAGGATGGGGGGAAACCTAAGAATATTCTCCCATACAAAATTCATCAAACTAGACAAAATTAATATTTGAGTCATGTATTAATAAAAACGCCCTGTCTTTCTTAAAGTAAAGAAATTAAGATGTGGCCTGTAGAAGCTGATAGCCGTGGTATAGTTCGAGGATCAGTTAACAATCGCTCCAAACAAGTGCATAAAGTTCAGCTCGTCAGCAAGTCGGGGACCTGTTCTATTTACCCGCTTAGGCAGATCATTAGCCTTATTACATTGGCACATCAAATTACGGCGAGAAACAGCTGCAGACGCCTGATGAGGAATACTTAATAATAAAATAAAACAAGCATTGAAACAGAAAAGCACTGAATACAGAGCTCAGACCAATGTCCATGGAAACGGTGAATACAGTGACAACAACTACAACAACAACAACAAGAACTGTGGGAGCCAGACGAAGGCAATAGTCTGACTTAGACTTATAGCCATGGCCAGACCGAGCTCGAATCGAACCCGAACCTCATCGTAGGCGGTTGTTGTTGTTCTTGTTGTTCTTTGCAGTTGCTGCTGAGGCAAACAGTTTCCCTAGAGAAAATCGAACGTCTTTCAGTGCCGCCCAGCAGTCTTCAGTCTTCGGTCTACAGTCTCCACAGACTTCACAGTCTTCACACCCGCGCTCTGATTTCTGGGTCATATTTTGCCCAACTTGAAGTGCCAATTTGAGTGCCAGAGTGACATTTGAAGCCGCCGCCATCGTCGTCGTCGCTGCAACTGCAAAACAACAAAAAAAAAGCGCAACAAAATGAAAAGAAAATAAAAATAAAAATAAAAAGAAAACAAATGGGAAGAAAAACGCCGGGCAAAAAAGAGCACAAGCAAAAGCACGACATGGTCAGGTTGTTTTAACAACGATCCAGAGACGGAGGTTTGTTTTTATGATCCGCCGTTGTTGTTGCCGCATATGTAAATCAACTCGATGCGTAGAGTCCAGAGTGGAGACTGGAGAGTAAAGACTGGGGAGTGAGCTCTAGAGAGCTTGTGTTGGGTATACACTGAGAAAAAAAGCCGCACTCAAATGAAGTTCAAATAAGCTCGAATTTAGCATTTTTGACACTTAAAATGTATACATGATATACATATGTTAGTTAGTACGAATTACTGAAAATGAGTTTTCAAATTCATTAACCAAGTACTAACAATCTTGACATAAAAGCAACGAATCTATTATCAAGTAACACCCTAAAATTACTAGAGCTGTATACCACAATTCTCAATTAGGGTATTCAGCAACAAAAGCCAGACTGTTAAAAGTATCTAACGAAAAAAGGTCACACTGAGGTTGGTATTGGTATTGGTTGTAAAAGTCAATAATTTTTCTTGGTCCTGTGGCTCTACGGTTAGAGTCGTCGACCTGTCGGAACTCGAGTTTTCAGTTAAATAACTAGGGCTCGAATCACACAAATTACAATTTTAAAGTTAAATATAGAGATGCAAATTATTTTAAATTATTAAATTGGATTTTATACAGTGGCAAAATCATTAAAAAAAGACAAGAGTAAAAGACGGTGACTCCAAACGCATGAGCGTAAACGAAATAATGAGAATGCTTGCTTTATACAAAACAGCTGTTCATTGAAATTAAACTCATTGAACTGGGGATTTATCATGAATACGACAACAGAAACTTAAAAAGGTCACTCACTAGCTACAGTGTAATAAATTTATGACTTTATCAATTTATCATAGTTTCTGAATACCCTAAATATATTTTTGTACTCAATTCCCGTTGCAATTTAAAGGACTTAAATCAAGTTTAAATTGTACTTTTATTAACTACATTTTAAAGTAGTTGTAAGTTTGAAAATAACAAAATACTTAAATTTAAAAACTTAACAAATCGTACTTTAAATAAGATTAAAATAATTGACTTTGGTAATTTTAGTCTTAGCGAGAAATCAAGTCCGAAATTTAGCGTACTTATAAGGTACAAAATATCAAGTTTTTCTCTCTGTTTACATTTACATAAATACTTACATACTCCGCTGTGGATATGCATTCTGTCAACCAGCCAACGTCTGTCACTCTTTTCTTTTGGTCGTGTACGTGTACGTGAAGAATCTTGAATTGCAATTTCAATAACGAGACACGAAACACTTTCAAGTCAACTCTGCAAGCCGATGCCACTTGCACTTGAAGGCAAAACCCGAAAGACAAATGACAACAAGCAACAAGCACAAACGCAAACAAAAACAAAACGAAACTAATAACTATGCAAATAAATAAACCAACCAAAAAACGACAAACAAATAATAAATATCCATGGCTATCTAAGTCAGCTCATTTTTGGCCTAAATTTGCTAATAAGTGCATTAGATTTAGTTTCTTAACTCTTTCCGACTAAACTTGTATGTTTCGGAATTCGAGCTACACAGCTTATATGTATATCATATTTATCTCATTCCATATATTTTCCAACAAATATTTTACAAAAATGTATATAATTTGTTTTATTAAAAAGGATTTTTATTTACAGTAGAGACAATAGTTGTTGACAGTGTCAGTTACTGCAATCAGCTTTAAAAAAAAATTATTATGTATCAACATCTTTGAAATTTCTCTTATTAAAAAATACATAATCTTTTTTTTTTTTAAATTTTAAGTTTGTATAATTTAATTTTGTTTAAATTATTTTCTTTTTTTAAATTTCTGTTTGCAAGAATTAGTGACAAATATTAATAAAAATATAAAATTAATTTACGTGTCGTATTTGATGACTGCTGAAAATGTTTTCAATATGAGCTTTTTTTATCGTAGCTTACGGTTTTTGGAAATAAAATTTTATTATATGCCCATTGGGGATATTGATAGCTACGACTATTGCTTTCGTTACATGAACTTGCCAGTAGAATGTTTACGAATTTTGAGTCGATAGAGTTAGGTTCGGTCAGTATGATAAAGACTTGCATCTGAATACCTTACACAGTGCGGACAAACCAAGTATTTCGTACTTGAAGCACAACATTTTGTAAATACCTTGATTATTCACCAAGTTTGAAATTACTAAAGTCAAGTACCTCGAAAACGAGAATTTAGTTTGCTGGATTTCAAATACATTCGAAACTAAACATGCAGTTAAGTAGAATAATGGCATTAGAAATAAGTTTCGATCTTTAGCTCGATATTGCTCGAATTTGATAATTTTTAGATCTGATTCTGATTCATACACTTTCCAATCAATTAAATTTCAGCCAAACAAATATTTAAAAGATGAAACGACTAGTTGTGCAGTATTTCAAATAAACTGGGGAAATCCAATTTCATTTGAGTAGAATCATTCCATAATTACATCAATTTCGTTGCACAAATTGTGATGAGAAATAAGAAGAGTGGAGAAGTGGGAGGGGAGATGAGAATGCTTGAACACTTAAATACTTAATTGCTCATCAATTGCTAGAAACACGAACTGACCCACACAAACAATTTTTGTTTGTTCTACTATTCTTTCGAGTAAATCTGAAAGGGGCAGATCATGGTGAGAGGAGATGGAAGGCAAATATGCAAATTTGATGTGTGTGTATTTTTGGCAAAATTTATTACAAACGCCACTCGACGTGCCTTTCTTTGTTTGTTTGCGTGGACGTGGCGTCGGCGTCGGCGTCGGCGGCATCCAGCCAAAGTCAAAACGGAAGTGTTTGCATGATGTGTAAGAGATTCGCCAGATGAGACAGAACGACAGACCACAGACAACAGACGTCGCGACGGACGACGGAACCTGACAGAGTCTTAAAAAATCAAGAGAAAATTCACACGCGATGAGTTGGACTCCAAACTTAGACTTGGCTCAGACTTAGAGTGAAAACGAAGTTATGAGAATCTATATCACTGTGATTGTTTTTCTTTTTTTTTGAACACAAAGCTATGCTTAATACATATAGTCGAATATGTGTGATGTTATACATATCTATAAGCGATCGACTTTGCTAAGATAAACTTTTCCAAGCAGAATTATCTACAAATGCATGTTTTATGCGCATGTTGTATTTAATTGCAAAAAATTATTAACTAATTAAATTAATAGAAATTTTACCTCTAAAGTTTTGCCAAAATATGAAAATAGATTATGTTTAATGTAAAAAACGCAACATAAACTAAACCTGTATTTAAAAATTCATTTTCAATATACATAAATAAAGTATAAATTCTTCAAATTCAATTCAAAACGAATTTTTTTTTTTGAACTTATTATTATACCCGTTACTTTTAAAAATAAGTAAAAGGGGATATTGTATTCGTTGCAATGTATGTAACAGGGGCAAGGAAGCATCTCCGACCCTATAAAGTATATATATTCTTGATCAGCATCAACAGCCGAGTCGATGTAGCCATGTCCGTCTGTCCGTCTGTCCGTCTGTCTGTCTGTCTGTCCGTCTGTGTGAGCGCCTAGATCTCAGAGACTATAAGAGCTAGAGAAACCAAATTGGGCACACAGACTTCTATAAGCCCCACGCAGATCAAGTTTGTTTCAAATTTTCGCCACGCCCCTTTCCGCCTCCGTAAATCGCGAAAAGCCCCCACACGCACAGTTTTTAAGATATTAAAATCTTTTTACTAATTAACGTTTAATTAATTAATTATTACCTATCATCCTACTAAATCGTAACAAGATCGGACAAATAGAAAGGTGGTAATGGCTGATTTATATTTTTCAGCAATTTAAGTGCTTATTTTCAATCCTATAGTCGTGAGCTCGACAATAGCCTTTCCCGCTTGTTTTTTATTTAATTTGCTAGGGCATATTTAAAAAAATGTTTTAAGATTCTAAAGCAAAAGATATATTTTTAGTATATATATTTTATTTTAAAGGTTAATTTTTAATTTCTTTCTCCACACTAATTAATAATGACAGTTATCAAAACGATGCTCATTAAGTTTTTTGTTGAATACAAGCTTTAATTTTTTTTGTTAGT
Source organism: Drosophila recens (assembly GCA_037043495.1). Lineage (NCBI taxonomy): Eukaryota > Metazoa > Arthropoda > Insecta > Diptera > Drosophilidae > Drosophila > Drosophila recens. The sequence goes on from JBAMBJ010000602.1 coordinate 189,309, forward strand.
AAATTTAACTAAATAATAAGTATGATTAAGCTTTGAAAATTTTACAGAATCGTTGTGTTTGTTTGCTGAGACTCGATTATAGGAATGCGGCCGCATTGCGGTTGGATCATGTTTGATTCATCGTTCGGTTGTTTGGGTTTTGGCCAACACGGACTTGCAGCTCATGTTCGTATTCGTACTTAAGCTCGTACTTGTCTCGTATTATGCTAATGCGGTTGCAGTCCAACCTCGAGGTGACTAAGTGTGCCACCGCCACCTGTGGCTGCATTTTTCTCGCTCTCTCGCTCTCACCTCTCTCCGTTGTCGTTGAGGTGGCTGTTATCGTCACAACAACTTGGCAACTGAGAGCGCACAGCTCGCAGCTCGCAGCTCGCGACTCTCAACTCGCAGCTCGCAAATGAAATGGCAGAGTGTCAACAATCATAACAACAGCAACAGCAAAAGGCGCACGCGACAACTGTTGACACATTAGACGCGACACTTGAAGCGCAGCAGCTGCGACGTGGGCAGCGGGCAGAGCTGTTGACGCTGGCACGCGATAAAAGTCGCGCTCAGTTATCAATTAGTCATACTACTGTCAGTGATTCCCTTCTCAGTCTCCCATCTCCCATCTCCCATTACCTGTTCACCCCTGAAAAGATAGGAATAGATCTAAAGCCATTTAACGGGTGCCATTTGGTCAATTGACATGCTCGAATATTGATAGAGATAATGAGTAGAGAGTGGAGGGTGGGATGGGGGGTAAGTCACTGACTGTGTGCTGGGCCGATAAACAGCGATTTCAATTATAGCGACAATTATTAATAATATAATATAATCAGACAAATCGCCGAATATAATGCGCGCATTAAGCATGCGATTTGTCGGCATTAAATGTCAGCACATACACACACACACACACACACACATATACATACACAAAGTTGGGTGATAGTAACGGTAATTATTGCGAACTCGCAATTGGTTGCCTCGGTCGGTCTCCAACATACATACGTCACAGGACGTTGCGCATACGTCACGTTGCCTTTGCCTTTTGCCCCATTGGCAAAGCAAATGGTGATAAATTTAGCGCCAGCCAGGTAAGCATGGGTAACAATAAAAATAGATTGTCCCCCCACAGCACAACTAGCAAATTTGGCTGCGCGTCAGCTGATTTTATGACATCTTCACTTCAAGTCCCCCATCAACCTTTATCCACCATTATCATCAAATCGCAGTTGGATCAATGAGTCAACGTCCAATTTTTGGCTCCCTGCAAGCGTGCCACAATAAGCCGTCAATTGCCCCCAGCTAGCATATACGACTACAAACGCACATACATATATCAATAGTAGTACAACGGAGCTTGTATATGTATGTGTATTTTCTCGTATTTGCAGACGTCTGGCGGAGTGTGTGTCACACACATTAGTCAATCCCACGTACATTTGTGATTCCCTATCTAGTATAAAGTTCACTTGCAATTAGTAGACAATACGAGCTCCATTATGGTAGGGTTATTAAACTTCAAATCTAAACAAACGCTATATCATAACTTAATTATGTTTCAGTCAATTTACAGTACTCTGACCCCCCCAACGAACCTATGCTAGAATATGTTTAGACCTTCTACACGAAGAGGGCACTCAAATTACATAGATATGAGGGAGAGCACTTAATTGTGATTGTGCTGTGACTCAGTTTGATTTCTGATTAGATTTATGGACACACATATCATAATTACAAAACATATACTACTCAATCGCGTTTATGTTGCCAACACTTTGATTAGCAGCACGAAAAACAAGATCATCAGCACTAACTTGACTAATTTATTTATTTATTTATGCTCACGGGTATTTTACCTATTCTAAGTGAGTCCAATAACTAAATTATTTAAAAAAAAATATAGATAAATAATGTGAAATTTATATGTTATATAGAATAAGAATAATGATGTTTAAATATTATAGTATATAACATACAGCAAAGATTTAAATATCTTATTCTTGTGATACAAGACATAAGTTTTCACAATTTAATGCCAAATTAAACATGCTTTTGATATAAATTCTCATTTGAAACCAATTAAGCAACCAGCTCATTGAATATTTAGAATCTACGAGTATCATACATTGTAAATGGAAATTCCTCACTTTATTCTAAGTAATTGAAATTGTAAAAAGCTTACCTAAAAATAAATCTACTTATCATATTTAGCTTTACTAAATTACATATAAATTATTACTCTCATGGAATTTCTAATTAAAATCTAATGAATGATATTTATACACATAAGTCTAAAGTTCTACGGGTAAAACTTTCCATAAAACTTATCAGCGTATCGTCATGGGCGAAAGTGAGAATGAAATTGACAAATTGACAAGGCGTTGACACACCAAGCGATATGGGTCATACTCACATAGTCATTTAAGGGTATTCGAGTGGGAATCGGGACAGCGGGACGGAGAAGGTTGCTAGCACGCGTCTTTGTACTTTGCACCTCAATTTGGCCCCCCATAATAATATCGTAATTATTATTTACTTTTGCGGTGAACGCATTTTGAAGCATTGCCATGATATAATTTGATTTCTTTTAAAAATCGCTTAATAATTATAAACCAAAAGGTTTTTTTTTTTTTGGTTTTTTAAGATAAATCTTATCAATTTACTTTTGCACTAGGTCATAAATTGCCAGATATTGGTCAAGATAGAACTCGAAGTGAACAATGGGCTTAGTAGTCATATAACTGTTCCATTAGTAAGTAGGTTTAATTGAAGAAAGACAACTTATTAAGGGAATTATTCCTAAAATAGTAGTGAGTGAAACTTGATTATTTAAATAACTATCTTAAAGTACGTGTAATTATGTTACGAATCCATTTATTTACCATTTTTTGAGAATACTTTCATAAAAAAAAGAAAAAATTTATGAATTGCTTCTTTAGTGGATTTAATCAAAGATGTTTGTCTTAAAATTAAGAACACACCTTTTAGTATATAAATGTTTATAATTATAAATAGCAAAAGATTGCCCACAAATTATTTATTTAATAATTAATTTTCAAGAGACAATTTTGGGAGTTTGGATTGATAATTTTGCATCATCTTTGAGCTGCAGAAATTTTCTCATTGAGATTGAATGAGTCAGTAGTTGCCTTGTCTTGAGACGGAGCGTAAGAAATCTTTAAGTGGCATTCATGAATGAATACGAGTATAAAAATAATAATAATACCAATGACCTGATCCAAGCGAGTTTCAGAATTGACGTAATTGCAGAGTTCGATTGATAAGACTGAAGTAAGGGAGTTGAGTTGCAAAAAAAAATCCCCCTTGGCTCGCGTGGAGGTGTCAACTGACGTGTGAAAAAGGTGATGGAAGGGGAGAGGGGGAGGGCGGTAGAGGGGCGGGGGGACTAAGGTAGGTAACAGGGGTGGTCAGTGGGATGGAAGATTTGCATGCAATTCATAAAAAGTAAATACGATATCATGTGGATAAATACACAAAAAAGGGGGAGGGTGAGGATAAGGAAAGGGTGTGGGTGAGGGTGAGGGTGGTGAAAGGTGGACGGTGAGAACGTGAGTAGGGGCGGGGCGAGGGGTTGCTGCTTGGGCAGTCATAAAATCAAATCAAATAATAATTATAAGCGTGGCGCGAATTCCGAGTGCTATTCTTTGCCATCATTGAATTGACGTCGGCGCAGCTGACGTTGACAGAGACTGCGACGCCGACGTCGACGTCGACGATACACAGCAATAGCAGCGATAGCAGCGGCCAATTGGCGTCCATATCGAACTATCAATGACAGTAACATCAACGTCGACGCTGACGCTAACGTCGGCTTCGGCGTCGGCGTCTCCGTTTGCGTCTGCGTCTGCGTCTGGGACTGCCTCACACGCAGAACGGCGATTTTCGTATAAATATAAATTTATGCGCCCAGCTGAAACCATGAATCAGTCTCGTTTAGACGCACGCCAATGATAATCGTCGGCTCGCGAATCCAACCGAACGCCGAGCGCCAAGAAATAAATAATTACTTAACACTGAACTGAATTGAACTAAATAATAATTGTTAATAATTAAGTGTGCTTAAGCACTCACTCGAACTGAATCAGTATTATAGAACTAAAGTAAAAGCTACGAAAATGTGCCAAACAAGTAAGTACATGAACGTGATGATGGGTCCAAAGGTCCACCGTCCATCCATCTAAAGATCCCCAGAGCCAGAAAGAGCCTACCATAAAAAAGTGTCAAGTGGTCAAGTGGGAGAATTTATGAACCACTCGATGGTCGATGGTGGTGAAATGTAATCATTTTTGCAGCGATGTTCTCAGCGATTCAAAAATATGGGGAAAAAAAAAGAACACTTTCAGCAACAACAACAACAACAATAACAATACAACAAATAGAACTCAGCTCACCTGTGAGATACGAGTGCACAAATACAAGTCCAACTATATGAAGATAGATCGTTCAATTGTTTATCAATATTAGCATAGTTTGTCTGGCAACAGCAACAGCTTTCAACGGGGAGTTCCCTCGAAATTGAGCACGAAATTCAAAGGCAAGTTCAAGTAAAAATACATTTCTCAAATGTTGATAGCTTAATGTCTTAACTAATCAGAATTGTGCTATTAATAAATTTAGTTACGAGCAGTTACCATATCTTGCCATACCGTAATTATGAGGCGTTAAACAATTGTTTGCTCAGCTCAGAAAAAATTCATTCTGAAGTCAATTATTATAATCTCTGAGTCAATGAAAATAAAATCAATCAAGCGATCAAACCGGAAAATCGATATATTCAAGAAACGCATGAGGTCTTTATGGCCATTTGATAAGATTTTTGTATAAGTTCTGTTCTGGCTGAAAATCATACGATTTTTTTTTTGTATTTATCCTCATTTCACGGTTGCAGTTGCAGTCCATAAATGTTTATTAGGGGCTTCATTAATAAAAAGAAACTTTCTAGAACAGAACTTTCCAGGCTTTTGAATTGTGGTCACCTGCTGCTCGGTTCTAGCCCGCTTTCTGTTCCTGACCAGCAGCACGTGCGCTTTGGTAACAACAGCAACAGTTAAAGCCAAAGCAATCGCGTTGTAGTCGTTGTTGTTGTCGTTGTCGTTATCGAAGTCGCTGACCTACGCCAACAACAAAAGTCGATGTCGCTAGCTCGGCCGGCGAGCACACACACAGACGCACACGCACACACATTGGCGCACACGGGTTTTGAATGAATTTGTATTTGTTATGAATTATTCATACGACGCGTTGGCCCGCGGGGCACGAAGTTGGTCAACGATGACGTCGCCGTTGCTTCAGTCTTTAACTTGTCTGTCTGCTCAGCGTCTGCTGCTGCTGCTGCTGCTGTAGAGGCTGCTGCCACTATCTCTGCCTCAAAAATGAAACGAAAAAAACCCAAAATAAATAATAAAGAAGGCAATAATACTTGTATGAGTAATCCAAAAATTTCTTGTGAAATTCGAACTAAACACAATGTGATGACAAAGCCACAAACGACGTTAAACGATTTCAGAAATTGTGCTCAATTGATTTGGTCAAAATACTCAATGTATTGTGTAGTAGATGCGCCTACTCTGTCACACTCTCTCTCGCTCTCTCTATCTGTGTGTGTGTGTGTGTGTGCATTTGTCTCTTGCTCTCACTGAGTTGGGAGGCTGTTGTAACTGTCGCCGCTCGCTCAGCTGTTTATCAATCTCACAGAGACTCACTCAACTGCGAGTGAGTGCAATGTGAGTGTGCAGTGAGTGCGAGTGCGAATGTGAATGCGAATGCGAGTGCGCAACTGGACAGTTGTCGAGCAGACGCCGTGGAGCGCGCACGCATTATCAATTGAACGCGTGAAAAGTTAGAGTTAGTCAATAACTAAGTTAGTTAATCAGTCAGTCAGTCAGTCAGTCAGTGATACGAAACGCGTATTTCCCTATTTTTTGTTTACCTCCCATTCCCATGTCCACCGGTAACTAATTTAACTGCAATATATAAACAAAAATCTAAACTAATTTTATAATTTTCTCTTCTTTTCAACAGCAAAGAATTGCCAAAGCAACGCACAACAGAGCCAAATCAGCAGCAGCAGCACCAGCAGCAGCAACAGCCGAAGAAAGCAACAAAGTTGCAACTGCAGCAGCAGCAGCAGAGGCATTTACAGTTACAGGCTCATCATGGCGCTGGCTGCGCTGCTGCCTCTGCTGCCTCCGTTGACACACGCTCGACATTTGCACGATCAACTCGTGATGGCTTATGACGAAGATAGTTCCAGTGCCAGTTCCGGATCCAGTGACAGCTCGCTGCCTGTCTGGCACGCCAATCCCTTCCATGGTCTCGATCAGAGCTTCGGCGAGAGCAGCTACGACAGCAGCTACGACAGCAGCGACGTTAGCAGCGACAGCAACAGCGACAGTGACAGTGACAGTGACGTCAGCAGCGACAGAGATGCTGTGGAGAGCGAGAGCAGCTACGAGGAGATCGCCCAGGCAGCGGTCCACGCAGCGATGCGGGAGCTGCGACGCCAGCGGATCCGCCATCGACGCAGCCACACACTGCGATTCTTTGTCCGCGCGCAGCACGAGGCAGCTGCGGCTGCGGCTTCAGGTCCCGAGTGGGAGAATCCTTGCGGCGGCGTCTATCAGCCGGATGAGAGCCTTACGGCCGAGTCCGACAGCTCCGCTCAAGGACGTGTCATCAAGCGCCGGGTAAGTTGAAGAGAAACAAAATCGCAATCAAATCAAAACGATAGAGTTGCACTGCACACAAGTTATAATTATAATTTAATTTAAATACAAATTATAATTTATTGAAGCTAATTTCTTAACAACAAAATTACAATTTTAACTTAAATATTGTGCATACAAAGCTGTTAATATAATCGAAAAAACTTTTTCCATTTTTGATATATTTTTTAAAAGTGATTCTATATTATTTGCATTAATTGCTTTGAATTGAAAAATGTAAATGTTTTTGCTAAAATGTTACTTGGTGTGATGATTTTGATTTGATAGAGTCTTGTATATATGTACGTATGTATGTTTACTAATCGCATCTCGTTCTCTCTCTCTCTCTCTTTCGTTGGGACTTGCAGTATCTGACGGCACTGCGGAACAACACGATGCGCGAGTATGAATATATGCGGACCACCGCCAATCTGAACTATGGCAGCAGTGAGCACTGGCAGCACGAGTACAAGTTCCTGCCAAACTGGACGCGTCCCACAAATGCGGTAAGTGGATCGAATGTACGATCGATTTATTGATTGATCGATTGATCGACTGATCAGCGGACCTGCTCCGCCCTGGGCGGCATAGACCAGTTTCTTGATTCCGCTTGATTCCAACTCTGACTCGATTGCCCTTTTTGACTGTCTTGACTTACGTTTCGTTCTCTCTCTCTCTCTCTCTGTTTCTCAGGTAAAACTCAAGACTTGGTACCGTCACATGCAGACATTTGTGGGCAGCTTCGCGCACCTGGGCAAGGCACAGTACAGATACCGCAAGGAGCACCAACTCAGTCTGGATGCCAGCACCCACGAGTTGCACGAGCTGCTGGTGAGCGCCCGTCGAGTTCTCTGCGAGATCGAGACGACCATCAACTCGTCATACCCGAACAGCCACGGCGCCAAGCTCACCCAGGTGAGCAGGGAGGCGATGAGCGAGCGCCTCAAGTTCTACACTCCGGCCGATGGCAGCAAGGAGGCCGATGTGCGGGATCTCAAGTTCAGCAAGCTGCTCTACTACCAATACCTGGACAACATGTGGAAAACTCTGCGTCGATCCCTGCGCAAGCAGCACAGGAACAGCATGGAGCGTAAGCAACACAATGCCGCATCTGTTTCCGTTTCCGGATCCAATTCCGTGCAGAACTTCAGTCTCGAGAGCTCCGAAAGTGGCAGCTCAATGGCAGCGGCAGCAGCGGCTGTTGCTGCCACGGGCCAACGGGGAGCACCTTGCCCCAACTCAGCCGAGTGTTAAGATCGACGATCAAAGATCGATGAACGATGAACGCCTCCCAGTATTAGCGGCAAGTGCTGTGCACAGTTCCTAGTTTGCGCCATGCCAAAACCAAACAAACAAACAAGCAAACACAAGAAACAAGCAAACAAACAAACAAACACAAGAAACATTAAGATACAATCACACGAAGAATTTGTCGAATGCCATTTTAGAATTTTACGCCCCTAAGTCCCTATACCGCCTAGCCCCTCTTGTCATATTTATATAATTTATTTATTTATTATTCCTAATGCTAAAACTTAGTATTATATTGTATTATTATCACAACAACTTCCCTTCAGCGGCTATTTATGATCACACGCAATCACACACACAAAGAAAAACATACACACACACATAAACATAAGTATTTATTATTCAAATGACACATTCCCTATTCTAGCTAATTTCTAAGCATAACTTAATAATTTCAAGTAATTTATTTATTTAATTCATATTTATTTATTGTATATCACACATAATTAGCTGTCCCTTGTGCGAGATATTTGCAGAACAACAAAACAGCAAAATCAAACCAACAAAAATGAAACAACAACAAAAACAAAAGAAAATGCTTAAATACACTGTGATTTATTTTAAGTACTTTTTTTTTAATAGTTCTTAGTGAAATTAAAGATGAAGAAAATGTTTAAGTATTAATAATATTTATGCCACTGACAAAACAAACATCCAATTGAATTTAAAACAATTTTAAATACACATATATACCATACATATATGTACATATTCACATACATCCAAGTCTTACTTAATATACATACATATGTATATAGCTACTATAAGTATTATGAATTCAATTAAAAATTATCTGATACAAATATAAAAAACAGACAAAGAAAAACGTTTTGCGATTTAATTTCAACTAAGTACTTATACAGGGTATTCTTTAAAAAATACTATTTCATCCAAAAGCATTAGAAATTCAAGATAACATTGGAATATTGATTATTCTTAATGTAATTCAATGGAGAATTTTTCAGAATCTTAGGTACATATTTTCACTAAGTTTGTACATATCTATTTATATGATATAAAAATGTATATTAAACAATGTATATTATCCCATAGTGAACGGACTTTAATCATTTAATCATCTAAGTTTATACAAATTTCTTTACAAAAAAAAAAACATTCCAAAATTCAAGATTATATTTCTTAAACTCCAGCTTAAAAGTTTAAAGTTTTTATTTTAGAATTTATTTAGTATATTATAGTTAAATACACCCAATATGCGGATAAAATGGCAATCGCTCATATATTGATTTTACTAGAGATCTTATAGTAGAGCCCAGTTAATCAAAAAATTTTCGGAGAAGAAATTGATAAACTGTATTTGAACCATGTAATCATGTAAAATCCAAGATGACCGAACTTCTGACATTTGTTACTTTGCAAAAAGAAAAAAATATAAACATGTACATATATTAGAGTGGGTCAATTTTTTCGATTTTAAGCGGTTGTCAAAATCGTAATCTACGACGAATTCTAAGAAGATTTGCCCAAGAAACCAGGTCTAAAGTCAAAATCGAGCTTCCGATTTTTAACGAGAAATTATGATAATTTTTGACTTTTCATACGATTTCCCATATTTCACGCTAAAAATCGGAAGCTCGATTTTGACTTTAGACCCATGGTTTCTTGGACAAATCGTCTTAGAATTCGTCGTAGATTACGATTTTGACAACCGCTTGAAATCGAAAAAAATTTATTTTTGCTCCATACAAATTGACCCACTCTAATGTATATTTATACTTAAAAATAGATCCATTTACGCAAAAGTTTAGTGTGCAATAAAAACCAAATTGTTCTGGAGAGTCATTAACTTTTAATTTTCTGTGTTATATCTTTATTTTTGACATTATCGTAGTGAGCAGTAGTGGAAAACTTTGGCCGATTTCATTGTATGCTAATTTTTCTAACAATTTATAAAGCAAAGAAAATAATTTCGACCACATGAAATAACTAATCGTACACACTTGCAATACAATTAGTTCTGTATATCTGTAAAGCTATTGTGATAATCGATATTTATAAGGACTTTAAGAGAAACGTGGCACTAAAAACTCATTTGCGTAAAAAAGTGCACATGGAAACTTCTAGGAGAAACTCAGCCGAAACTGGTCAAAAACTAATTTTTTTTTAAATGTATCTGTCGGAGATAAATTAATTGTACTAAGATTTGCTGTTGTGGTCGTTTTTACTATCAATTAATTATTATATTTTAAAGTAAATTAAAATCTTGAAGAAAAAGAAATAATAGACTTTGCTAAGTATGTAAAAATAAATAAGTATTTACTTCCATTATAATCAGTCTTGCTTAAACTGTTATAGCTACTCTCTTTCCTTTTAATTATTTTACGATTTTTTCTGAAGCTAAACCAGCATACATATGTATAATCGTCCCTTTTCTGAATTTCAAAAATGATAATAATGGAAAATCACTCAATTAGAGTTTGAATTACAAGTGTCTGAAGAAAATTTAAATGACATTTAAAATAAGAATTGCAATTCTCATTGTCTACAACTATCGATGGATAAAATTTAAATACATTTATTTGTAAGATTACGTTCCTTTACTGCTTCTGAACTAGAGATGGGCACGGGCCGGGCCGGGCTTCGTGTCCCGCGGGCCTCTTCAAAAAATAACCGGGCTTCGTGCATGAAAATCTGAAACGTGCTTTTTTCGTGCGGGCCCGGGCCTAAGCAAAAAGCCCGAAGCCCGGTAGGCCCGAAAAGTCAATTTTTCATTTCGATTAATAAAAATATTCGGGGGTGCCACAAAAATCGCTTTCGCTTGAATTTCACTTAAATTTCATACAAATTCATATTTTACATAAAATTGTGTAAATATTAATTTTTTTGAATTATTAAGAATAATTGTTGGATTTGAGTAATTAAAAAATAAAAAACACTTTTTTTGACATCAATAAATTATGAATACAAAAAATTAATTTAAAAAAAGTTTATATAGTTGTATCGGGCCGGGCCTCTTGAAATTTGACCGGGCTCGGGCCGGGCCGGGCCTCTTGAAAATTTGACCGGGCCGGGCCTGGACCGGGCCAGAAAGATTTATTTCGGGCCCGGGCCGGGCCGGGCCTTAAGAAGGAGGCCCGTGCCCATCTCTATTCTGAACAGATAGATATGCTAAAAAGACTTCTAAGTCAAATAGAACATGACTTTGTAGTTGAAAGCAAATAGTGAGCCAGAGCATATATAATGGAGTGTATTAGTAAGCTGATTGGTGTATTTACTTTTGTTATCTACCTCAATGTTAAATGGGCTGATCGATTATCGCGCACTTAATTCATTTGCAATTGCTTTCTTTTGTATCGGATCTTATCGAAATCTTTATTGGATCATTTGATTGTGATTTTCCGGTTAGGCATGTTGTTTTAAGTGCGGTTCCGGTCTCAATAAAATGTGAGAACGTTAACTGAACAATCTGATATCATTTGGAAATCGCTGCCTTTGATCAAGTGGTGCACAATGGCCACTTGTCGAAACGGCTTATAATCGGGTAAAACGATGCGATCGATAAATAACCCTCATTTCCGTTTCCACTCTACGTGCACCACGCGATGCGATTGGCGTGTGGGGCCAATAACCAACTGGCAATAGCCGAGAGTTGAAGGTGGCCAAGGAAGTGGCACGTCCGGAATGCGACTTTATCTGGTCACCTTATCAGCGCGGAGGCAGAGAACGAAGAACGAAGATTGCTGAACGGGAGCAGATGACGTGCGTTGACTCCGAGGTTGGTATTCCGAGTCATTCATGCTCAAAGTATTCCACAAATAAAAACGAGCAAACAATCGGCCAATGACAGGCGCACTCGACGCAAGAGATGGCTGGGAATAACAAAATAGTTACCCTAGGTCGATGAACACAAAGTCTTACTGCTTGGTTGGCCAGTGTTCACATTACTCATACGTCGCGTGGGCTGCAAAATACCGACTCACCATAACGGGACAAGCCATTTGAAAGAGCACACAAACAAATTTTAAAAAATATGTAGCATACTTTCAGGATTACGAGTGAAAGCAGAACACTGCTTGTCAATACAGGGAAATTTAAGACAAAAGTTTATAGCAAACCAAACAGAACCAATCTGCTTGCTCACAATCCACACTTAAATCGAGTTCACACCTTGGAGCCACATAAAGCGACAGCTGGGCAAAACTTTTGCATACTTTTGTGCGGTGCGAGGTAAATTTAACAACGCACTTTGGTCATTGTACAAGCTAAGGTGCTTGTCTTCGATAAACTTTCGTACCAAAGACTCCGACCACTGTTAGCTGCTCGGGAAATTTTACTTAAAATGTTGTCACAGCCAGTGATGCCAAGTTGGCTTTTTTTCGGATATAGTTGTCTAATTTTTAACTGCTTCAGCCGCGAAAAATCTCAAACAGCTTCTATCCGAAAATCTGGCTTTTTCTAGATTCAATTCAATTGAACACAAAATGGATTATATACTGAAAATTTTGAAACACCAAAGTACACCAGTACACCAAAATTCACCTCTTAAAATGGGAGAATGTTGAAAATACGTCAAATTTTTGGTCCGAAGCAAACAAATATCGAGACTCTGCAGCCAGTAACCCTTTTTCAGAAGTGGTCACCTTTACTCTGTCTCTTTAAGCGTTGCCTTGGTCAAACGCTGAAGTAGATAGGGATTTTAGCCAAGTATGTTTGGTAAAAACTAAATTGAGGAACCGTCTAGAAATAGAGACGTTAAATGATATTTGAACAATTATGTAAATATATATATTATACAATTTTTCAATTATATGCATATGTATATTTTATCTTCTGCAGATTCGAATTGCGTCGACACTTATCGTGTTGCCATTTGTACATCTTGCCTGACAAATACCTTAAGTTTATAGGCACCATGGTGACGTAAAAGGAAAACAAAGAAAATGAAGACGAAAAAATCATTAAAGGAGCCTTAAAACTATTAAATTAAGTCAAAAAAGTAAAAAAAAAAATTTGGCCTGTTTTTCTGTCTTTTTTTTTTTAGTTTTTCAGCTTTTTACCCCTTTTTCTTAGTCGTTTTTTTTTCCTAGAAAATGTTTGGCATCACTGGGCACAGCCGTAACATTTCCCTTTATGCAATTATTTAATTAATTATTAAAAAAACCCAGGCACAATTTGAATGTGTATGAATATTAGAAAATAACATGAAAGAAAGGTAATCATCAGCGCACAGAAGTTTAAATACCCTAGCGATATCCTGTATTCATCTTCGATTAATTGTATGCTATGTGCGCTATACGATATACACCGTCATATTTGAACCCAATACGAACAGGAAGTAATAGACATTAGCGAATACCAAATTGGGGAAATTTGTGCAGATATCTAAAGATATAACATTTTTCATACTATAGTTTTAACCTTTCATTCCATTTACTCATGTATAGTATTTTGTGCATGAGATTAAAAATACAGTCGAGCTCCCCTAGCTCGAATCAGCATTATTCAAAGAAAAAGTTCGACTCATGAAAATCTTTTTTTTAAGTTTACTAAAATAAACAACAATTTTAATTATTTCAAATTGCGAACTTTCAATTTGGTTCCTATGGTGTATAACTTTAAAGTTAGAGAGACCTAAAATATCTGAAATAAGTGACTGAGAATTATTTAATAAGTTTGAATTTTTTCTTGTTCACAATGATTATTAAGCGCGACTGACAAATAAGTACATAAGGTACATCTTTCCTAAAGCTGTTTCACCAGCCTAAGTAATTGTTGATGCAATATTCTATCATATTGTATCACCACCAAACGAGACGGTAACAGGAACGTAAAAAAATGTCGCACATATTTGGGGATTTTCCCGAAAAATTCGACTTATAAAAGCACACGCTAATATTTTTGTTTGAGATATGGAGAAATTCGACTTATAGAAGATCGAGTTACGGAACAAGAATTGTATTTAGTTTGCTCAGTAACAACTATTGCCTCTCCATTTAGTTCGAGTTAGGGAAAATTCAAGTTATAGACGTTCGAGTTACGGTAGCTCGACTGTAGACAGTTTTCTATATAGTAAAAAGTTTAAGGAAGTGTATCTATCGTTGTTTGGGAGTATTAAAAATTTGCTAAAGCAGATAAATGAGAAAATTGTACACAGATACACACCTATTTAGAACATTTTGGCATTAAATTCAATTAAGAGGGCATTGTAAATATTGTCACACCTTTCACAAGAGTCAACATGCAGCCGAAAGCACTCGAAAGTGGCAAAGTTGTTGTTGCCATTTATTGTTCTTGTTTAAATACGCACACACACAGGTATGTTTGCATGTATATACATATATATACATTTATATATTTAGAGTCACGTAGGGTGTCAAAAGTGGGGGTGTGTATACACATACAAATAATAAAAGTCGTTGAAATAATAAAAATAAGTGGAAGCGAATCGTTACACTTGGCATAACTATTGATTGGCAATCGAGGACTAATTTTATATTTTATCGTTCAAGGAAACTTTTAATTCTTTAGATTTCTAAATTTATACACTCCAACAACTCCAAAATAATACATATATTAATTATCATTCATCACTGAAATATTCAGTGATTTTAAACATTCGCTAAGCAGCTGTCATTTGGGTGCTATTAAAAATTAAAATATAAAAAAGTGAGTAAATGTGTTTATGAATTAAGCTCATTTTTTGAAATAGCATCAAATGTTTCCACAGGGATTTGAAAATAAATCTGACATCTGGGATCTAGGATCTCTGGAAGCTGGAGGCTCGAGGCTGAATATTTATGCTTATATATTTTAGACATTAAAAATAAACTCTGTCGCTCAATTGCCAATTAATTTTGTGGCATAGGCGAGCCGACTGCTAACAAACTGACGGACTCCGTCAGCACGTGAAAGCCGCATGAAAAACATTTGCTTTAAGGCACGTCTGTGATACAAACATTAGCACAATTTCACACGCACTTATTCAGGCCAAAGAACCATGGGAAATAGCAGACTTTTCACATCTGTGCTAGAATGACATTTGCCAAGATTTGCTGTCTCTTTGAGATGTGATTATTTCCGGTTAAATGAATGGTCTGCTTCTCTGAATCTTTGACTGTCCCTCCTTTCCCTCTGTTCGCTTTTCAGATGTTTTTTCAATCATTTAAAAAAATATGCTTTCAATTTAATGAATCTTGATTTCGTTAGGCACTGTATCACTGTAGACGGCAGTTCACGCTAGTGACGAAAGCATCACGAAGGGTGCGAAAGGCGACAAGCAATTAGTACAAGAAAAATGGAAAATTTGCTACAACTGAACGATCAGTTTAAGTTATATACCGATCTAAAGGTATAGATTTAGCCATTCCTGTTAAATTTCCATTAGAATTACTAATCAATTGAATTATTTTTGAAATAATCATAGTGACTATATGCTTACTGTTCACTGTTGAAAATTTGAAAAATTGGTGATTATATAATGATTACGATTTCAAAAAATCAGAAATAATCTAAAATTATTACAATTATTCAAAAATAATCAGAAATTATATAAAATAATTTTTTTCAGCATTCGGATTATTTTTGATTTTTTTCTGATTATTTTTCATAATTTCTGATTATTTATGACTATTTGGTAAAAATCAAATTATTTTAAGTTTTCATAATGACAGTGGCCAAAACAATCAGAAAAAATAAAAAATAATCCGAATGCTCAAAAAGATTATTTTTAAATTTTTTTTGATTTTTTCAGATTAGTTTTGAATACTTTTAGATTATTTTTTATTTTTTGTAATCGTAATCATTAAAAATTGGGCAAAACCAAAAAAAATCGTAATCTAATCATTAGTTCGACTTTTTAACAAAAATAAAATAAAATAATAATAAATAATAAATAATAATAAAATAAAATAATTACTTATGATTATGATTACTAATCATTATTTAACAGGTATGGATTAAACTAACAAAAGTGCATACTTAAACTTTTAGAGTACAATATTAAATGTAGCACATAAAAGGTTTTAAAAAAGTTTGGCATGGTTTCTGCGCAAAATAGGATTTCATAAGGGATTGGAGCTTTTAACGCAATGTTCCGAGTGCCAATTTTTTTTTTTAAATAATTTATGTGTTACATTTAATATTGTTTGACACAAAACTGGATATCAGAAATTTTGGGGCATGAAAATGTTTTCGTCACTAGACTTTTACCTCGTAAAGAGGTTTTTTATAAGTCCAATGTATCCTCAGTCTCAAAGGGATATAGAGAGTGAGTGAGTTGGCCTAGTGGCATGTTTTACAAAAGATTCCATCCCATCCCATCCCATCCCATCCATGCAATGCAGTTCGTTTGCTTCATTAACCGTGCCTTCTTTAATGTGGATTGTGGTAATTTATGCTTTGCTTTGGGCTCGGCTCACGCATCCATCCCTTGCAAGATACAGATGACTTGATTATTAATTGCAAGGAAAGCGCTGCATAGATTAAAAATTCCTGAATGGACCAGCGAAACAGAGAAAATAATTAAAAAGCTGTCCAACCGGCGGAATAAAAATAAACATTGAGATGGTATTCCTAGCCCCACGTTTAATGAGTCCATCTAAATAAGTTGCACAAGGCGAAAAGGAAGCGTGGCCACAACAAATTCTCGCAGATAACGCCTTTTTATTAAATGTCTGTCAAATAACTTCTGTACTGTTTAAAAATGTGCGACGGAAAGCTTAATTAATAAGGTTATTTAGTAATTGTTTTAGCAATGTACAAAATTCATATGCAAAAATGATAGTTTCTTTTATTGGTCAAAAAACTTAACAACTATTTATAACTGTTGCAACTACACAATAAAATAAGGACTTTTATTTTTGAAAACTATAACTGCAAATTCAAATATAAAATTGAAATAGTTTTACTTTTTAATAGAATTAGACTAGCAGTTTTTATTGTGTAAGTCCTAGGCTCTGTCGATATTCCATATATTTAAAATAAAGATGAATTTTCACTTTAGCCTAAGCTTAAATGCTTAAATGTCTTTAAAATGTAGTCATTAATTAATTAAATATGTATAAATTTCAATATTTAAACTTTTTAAAAAATTATTTAGATTATGTTGAAGTTCTGGAATACAGATTTTGCGAAATAATCTTAAGCTTTTTGTACATACAATAAAAATTTTAAGGAAATGAGTCCACTAAATGTATAATCAGATTTGATTAATGTTCCTTGCCAAAATGTTAAGAAAATCGATTTGAATGTCCACTTAAAGCTGGATAGTTAAAATAAGATTATATCTGTACTTATTAAAAAACGTATTTACGAGGTAAACGTTTTTTTTTAATTTTTTTTATTAAATATAATGAAATGGTTTTTACAAAGACAGGTGTCCTGCTACCTTACTGGGCAACTAAACAAATTAGAAATTAAACTAAAAACAAAAACAAAATTATTTATCAGAATGACATAAAGAAAAAGGAATGATTTTAAGTAGATTTATAGATGGGAGGTTTGAGTGGAGATTGGGTTAAATGTTGGATTTCTGGGACTTTATGTCAAGACCCGGTCCAGGAGGTCTTGAGGGTGGTTAGTAAAAGTCTAGTGACGAAAACATTTCTGATATCCAATTTTGTGACGAAAAATATTTAAGTAAACAGATCAATTAAAAAAAAGCAGTTTGGAATTTGGCACTCCGCAAAAGTTATTTTTATTAATTAAGAAGAATTTGAATCTTTTAGCGCAATGTGCTGACTGTCAATCAGCTCTTCTTTTTTTAAATTCGACATGCTTTAACATATCGAAAATTAAAAATTCGTTAGCGGCGTTTTTAATCAGCCTTTATCTTTGTTCGACCTTGTAACGATTTAGTAGGATGATAGGTAATAAACAGACTGACGGACAGACGGACTATATCGACTCGGCTTTTGACGCTGATCAAGATTATATGCACTTAATAAGGTCGGAGATGCTTCCTTCTCCCTGTTACATACATTGCAACGAATACAATATACCCTTTAACTTATATTTTAAGTTACGGCTAAGAAAACTTTGAGAGTAAATTATCTCGTTGTTTGTTCCTTAAAATCTTTTTTGATTTTAAAACCAGCAGACATTTCAAAATGGAAGAATTCGTAATTACCTTTTTGGCGAGGACACTGTATATTTCTGATAGTAGATTTGACCAATTATACTTATTTGATTATGACACTGCATCTAACTAGACTTAAATCTGAGAGTTTTGCATGAAATTGCAAGCAATTATTGTCGACATTAATATCTCTGTGTGGCACATACATACGTAAATGGGAATGGAATATATATACAGCAGCAACGAGGGAACGAGGGGCAATTGACCCGTTGCCTGTTGCATGTTGGATATTGTTGGCTGTGAGCTGTGACCTGCGACCTGCGACCTTTGTCGACTTTACTTCCCGACTGCCCTAAATACTCAGACTCATACTCGTAGTTCGTTCCTCGTTCCTCCCCTATGCTTGTAATGATTATAACATGGAAACGATGACGACACTGACACTGGCTGCTGCTATCGCTGACATCGCTGGCATCTTTGGCGCCATTAAAGTTAACGAGGCGGCGTCATTTTAATGAATATCAGGTTAATGAATATTTTACAGAAATAATGCAGATGCATTGAGATTCTGCACCTGGGATGCAAAACAGCTGGTGTTGGTCAGCAGCCTCTTGACTTGACTTGAAGGCAGCTTTAGTTTTTACTTTTTACGAGCTCCATTCTCAGTCTCCAACTCAGTCGTGTCCTTGTTCTCCTTGTGCTTACCCTGATAAAAATTGCACTCAATAAAAATTGCATTGCATAGCAAAAAGGGCACGTTCTTTTATTTTGCTTACTTCGTGAATGAGTACAATTGAAATGAATAGAAATAGAAATGTGCAGCCAGTCACAAAACGAAATGAGTAAAGTAAAAAAATCAGCCAACTACAACAGCTACAAGTACAACTACAACTGCAAGTACAAGTGCAAACGCAAATACATTCCCCAGTCTTGGCCACATTCAGTCTGACCACGGTACGTGTGAGCAACTGACAAATTGAGCGTGGGCGACGAAATGACGACCAAAAGCAGAGACAAACAGACAGAGACAGAGAAAAAGAGAGAGAGAGAGAGAGAGAGAGAGAGAGAACCAAAAAAAAGAAAAGCAGATGTTGAATGTGGACTAGACAATGAAGCCGCCTCACTTAAAAATATATGCACACTGACAACAAGTGAAAACAAGAAGAAGTGACCAACTCAAAGATACGTGTTACTTAATAAAGCAATGCACTTATTCTATCTACAATGCTTATAAAGTCTTGTTTTTCAAATTAATAAAATATTCATTGAATCTTTTCTTAACTACAAAAATTAATCACCTTAAAATTGTAACCAGTATAAAGTCGAACTTCCCTAACTCGAATCACCATTATCCAAAGAAAAAGTTCGGCCTATGGAGACTTCGACTTATGGAATTCTATTCATAAGTTTATTAAAATAAACAATAATTTCATACATTTTCAATTTTTGCTTGAATTTTCACCAGCCTAGATAATTATAGATGCAATATTCTATCAAATTGAAGTACTGTATTTTAATGTACATCACTATAACAAATCCAAACTATAATTGAGAATTTCCCAGAAAAACTTGAGTTTCAGAATGCGCTTGCCAATACTTTTCGCTATTGCCACTCGACTTAGTGAGAGTTAGAGAAAGTTCAAGCTATAGACATTCGAGCTATGAAATTTCGATTGTTATTCTCACTTGCGCCTGCTTGAAGACTGATAAGATTGTAGCTTCCTTCCGCGTCCTCTAATACCCACAGTCCCTTTCATAAGTAGTTTGACTTAGGCTATATTCAAAGACTGTTGGCTTAAGTTGGTCTAATTGTAGACTTGCATTGTTGTCAGAGATTGGGTTCCTTCAGCCGCGAGACAAACAATGTTGCACTTGGGCCCATGAATAGTGTCCGTAAGAGACTTAAGATAAGCTCTATTGTTACTCCAATAATCAAAATTTACTCGTTGCTGGCGATTGATTAATAGTGGGCTCTAATTAGCTTCTATTAATAATACTCGCACAATGAATAATTTGATTTCCGTCTGATTATTCCTATGACAGCTGTATGATATAGTGATCCAATTTTAAAAAATATACTTCATCAGCGTATGGTATTCAGAAACCTACATCCCAAATTTGAAGACTCTAGCTCTTAAAGTCTCTGAGATTGTTCCATTCAAACACACGAACAGACTGACAGACAGACGGACAAGGCTAAATCGACTCGACTGTTGTTGTTGATCAAGAATCTATATGCTTAATAGGGTTGGCAACGCCTCCTTCTGCCTGTTACATGCATTTCACATAACCATTGCAATCTCTTTTGCCCGTTTTATAACTATAAAACAGAAACGAAAAAAATGTCGCATTTATTTTGGGATTTCCCCGAAAGTTCGACTTACAGAAGCTCACGCCAATCATTTTATTTAGAACAATACATAAATTAGAAAAAATCATATTTGTTTTGAAAACCAGGATTACACCTGTAATGTATGTACATCATTGTTTAAGTTTCAGCACGGAAGTGGTGCTTTATTTTAATTCGTTCAAGTTCAATCAATCTTGTTCCATGTTCATGTTCAGTTCAGTGTTAATCCAATTATAGTTGACTTATTATTCTAACATGCAACTCTTCTCTGTTAATTGCATAGTTGCATTGCATAGATTTACATAGTTATGTTAATTAGCTATTTATCGATATCAATACATAACAACACATTAATAACATAATTACTTTTTTGATTGACCGAACCAAAATTAACCGTTATGCATGAATCGGTTACTAAACGGTTATTTTGGTTTGAATAATTTCGGTTTTTGGGCTTCGGTATAATAAGGAAGTTTGGTTTGATATCTACATACATTGCAAAGGAAGCAATATAGTCTTGTATATTCTATTAGAAACGGGTATGCCAACGACCACGGCGAAGACGACAAGAGCCAGGGCTGGTGTCATGTGCAACGTGGCCCTGGAGCACATTTACATGCGAATGTGGGGAGAGAGCTCGTTAAATTATGCACATAAATGTGACGAAATTGGACTCTTAGCTCGTCCTTTCGCCTGTTCGCCCTTTTCCTCTCTCCCCTCTCTGCTTTCAGCACTTTCCTGACCTATCTCAGGATGCAAGTGACCCGTGGTCACAGCTTAAGTGCGAGTCTTAAACGTAATCCTTTAATTTACTCAAAATTATAGCTGTTCTATACTCTATTATATTTGGGACAATGATTAAATGTGATGGCTGTCAACAATGGGAGAAAATAGGAATTTATTCTTAGCCTGGCAATGGTTAATAGTCCGTGTCAAATAGCACAACAGATTATTTTAATGAATCAATCGACTTATGGCAGACAAAAGTTGATTATCAACAAATTGCCATAAATGTACAATATAAATTTGAGTTTGTATCTACATTTGTATCAAATGGATGGAGAGAAGGAGTTGCAACAATCGGTTTCAGGTTTCAGGTTGAGATTTTGATTGCATAATTGAGGTATTTTGGGAAATGTAATTCTTGTATCAAAAATTTGATGATTGTGAAATGCAGACTTTAAATTGTGCACTGAATTGCAATAGAGCTGACAATTTTGCTGGATTCCTTTGAAGTTACTAATAGACAAGACATTAGTTAATGCTGAAACAATAAACAAATAAATTGAAATATTTCAATGGATTTAACAGTACCTTCTTATTGACGACTTTCCATTGATTGGCCGCTTCTCTCGAAGTTTCTGCTTGCAACTTCTGTATCAGAGTCCTGTGGTGTCCGTCCCATGAGCCTGAGATTGTTATCCCAAGGCGAATGATGCCAATGGCAAAAATAATGACGAGTTAAGCAAACCAAACGCAACATAAAAGAAGTACGACTAAAACAAAACAAAACAAAGTTGCAATCCCGCTGAGAGATGCATACTAAATAGAAGAGGATGTTATAAAGAGACGAGTAGAGTAAAACAGAGACAGAGAGAGACACAGGGACAGTGAGATGGTTAAAGGCAGGTGAAATGTCCGAGTGGCGCACAAAAATCCAAATAATTATACATGTTTACACATGCAACCCGTATTGGCTGCCAAAGAATCCGAATTCAGACTCTTTCTCATTTTTCCCAAATTTCCAGAATAGGCATTATTTGAATAGATTGCGAATAAACCTGTACAAATACAGCGGGAATGGCATTGAAATTGCGATTATTTCATCTTTGGTCACTCACACACTCACACACACTCAGAAATGGAGATAGAGAAAGAAAGAGAGAGATAGAAAACTTGAGATTGCTAAAAGCAGCAACAAAAACGGGAGCGCAAAATCGAAAGCAAAAGTGGGTCAAGTCGGCGTTTGATAAATAAGCGAGGGGGCGGAGGAGACAGAGACAGAGACAAAGGTAGAAATAAGACAGAGACAGGCCCAAAGTGGCCCCAGTTCAGTTTAGTTTAGTTCAGTTGAGCTTTTCACACTCCTCAAACATTCCCAGCGTCGTCTGCCGTCTGAGACCAAAGCTTAAAACTTGAGCTACTTGTATTTTGGGGCAGGGTTTGTCTGGGAGAGTGTGTGCGTATGTGTATGTGTGTGTATTTAATAAAAGTCCATAAAACGAGCAAGGACAGACTTTTAGTTGTTGTTGTGTTTGTTGTTGCCAGCAGCGAGAGCGAGTGACGTCTGAGAAAGAGTCCTGACAAAAGTCCTGACACGCAGACACAACTCGGCAACTACAGACCAGACCAGACATGACTGACCCACGTTTATGATCACGACCCAGACCACGGCCAAAGTCCAAATCCAAATTCAAGCCCCAGACATGAAACATGAAACTCGAAACAGAACGTTATACACGGCGTATGAGCGTTGCATTCTGATTAGGCAAACAAAGTTAATTGGACGCGACACGATTGAAGGATTGAAGGCCGTCGAAGCAGCTCAACGAACGTTAACAACAACAACAGGAATAGCAACAGCAACAACAACGACAACAATAACAAGTGCAACTATTAAGCGAAACAACTTCCGTCAAGCTTCTGAAAATATAGATAGCAATCAGAGCTGCCTTCCCACAGAACATACAAGTCCACAAATATATCAAATATATATATATATATATATGGTTATGTAGATATATATATAAAAGTGTGTGTACAAGTGTGTGTGTGAAATGGCAATTAGCTTCATTAAGAGCGTCCTTAAATGAATGGTAAGACTATAGACAAAATTGAGTGTCGAATTAGCGTGTATATGACGATAGATTTATATTCATTTTTAGTGAGTGAAACGAGGCCAATTGAGTTAAATGTGTGAAAGAATTTAACCTACAAATTCGGGTAAGATTACGCCAGTCGAGAGTGCTCGACTTCAAGATGCCCCTTGTTCACTTGTAGGAACCGTTAAAGCTTTGTTCATTGAAATTTACGGCAGAAGTCAAAATATACTTAAAGTTGGCAACAAACGTTAAATCCGGCTGCAACTAATTGATAATTTATTTGAAATATTTTTGTATTCAATCTCCAGACCTGTAACTTACCTGCTTCTACACAAATCTTGCCCTGTCACGAAAGTGCTTTGAGTAGCATGCGGCGTGCTCCAATAATTTGCTTATCAAAAAAAAAAGATAAGCTTATTTTTTATAATTTTAGTAATTGAGTTTTTGGAAACTTAATAATAAAAATTCGACTCTTCCAAATAAAATAATGTATGTGAGAGTACACTAATTATTAATAATATTTTAATAAGCAAACAGTGTGTCCACATATGCATCTCTCTCACTCTTTCTCTCTGTCCCTCTCACACACTATTTAAACTGTTCGCCTCTCTTACTACAATGTATGACTTGTTTTGCCTGACTTTATATCTACTTCAATGCTTTAGTTCATGCGATTGATGCCAACAACAAGAGCAACAACAATGCGAAAGACAACAACAAGAGAAACAACAAAAAGAGCGAAAACAGCAGCAGTAAATGGAAGTAACTGTTTCTGGTTAGACTTCTCTCGTAGGCAAACAAATTGCTGTCAACGACGAAGCCCGTAAAAGTAATGCAAATAAACAATTTAACTTGAATATAAAACACGTAAACAGCTGGCCCACAAGTGGGCTCAAGAGGGCTCAAGAGGGCGAGAGTGAAAGAAAGGGATAGAGGCTAGATCGATTTCCAGCGTGGACAATTAGTTAGCAGGCAAATTGTCCGCATCACTGACGATGGATTGGCAGACAGTGGAAATGGAAATGGAAGAAATAAAGAAAGAGAGAGGGAAAAAGAAGGCTACTCAAATTAAGTGACATGCCGACCAAATACATAATGAATTATTCCTTAAGCAGTTAACCACAGACGACAACAACAACAACAACAACAACAACAAAAACAACGAAAAGAGCAACAATAAAAGCGAGACAAAAATTGGGTCAACTGGCGTCTGGGCCACGATGTGAGCCTGGGACTCAAGTTAGCGTAACTGGAACAGGGACCAAGACCAATGGGAATGGGATGGGGATTTGAAGGGGCACAGAGAGAATAAGAATGGGACTCGGGTTTTGTCGAGCAGCCGTTGAGTAAATCAAAAACATTTGCCAACTGCCATCGGCATGTGGTTGCTCGACTGCGACAATTATGTCCGCTATTTATCGCCCAGACAACGAAGTGGTAAATGTACAAAAAAAAGCAAAAGAAGAAGATGAAGAAAAATAAAAAGAGCAGAAGATGCACGAAAAGGGCAAGTGGCTGACAGTAATATAGAAATATTAATAATCACCACCATAAGAAATACAAGTATGAAAAATGAAGATCATTGACAGGCTTGAATATCTACTTTCAGCTGCCTTAATTTCAATTTAAATTTCCTCAGCTCAACTCAACTTTGAGCAAGTGGTAGTTTGGCTGGAAGCAGCTGTGACAACAATGCGTATGAGTGATATCCATGCGACGTGACAGCCAACAGAAGCTCAACAACAACAAAAACAGAAACAGACAACAGAACAACATAAGCTAAAGATGGGGATAGGAATGAAGGTTGTGGCAATACTCGAAAAAATAGAGGCTTGTGAATAATGATGTTTGCCAAGGCAAATGGTAAGACACGAGTATTGAATACTTAAAAAAACACACTTCTAAATCCTGATAGATTTCAAACTCCAGCCAATAGCTCACTAGAAAAAAAAAGAATAATGTACAGCATAAGTGAAACAATCGATAAAGTCTTGATGAAGTCACAAAAACTTCAAATCATTACAGCTACAAATTATTGTCATTTTCAGACGAGATTTTACAAAAGAACGGACTGTGAAAAAATGGTTGTCGGGAGAGGAAACAGAGGTAACAGAGTTAAAATAAATACATTTAGTTGTGACCACATTAAAGAGTTCATTTCGATCCAGTTCAAAGCAAGTGATTGTAAAAAAAAGTTGACAGACAAACGACATTTTTCTCTTCCGGTTGTGCTGATTTGATTGATTTTTATGCACATTTCTGACTCGAGATTGACATTATCAAAGCGCACAATCTTCACCAACTTGTTGGACGATTACTTGCAACTAGGACAAACCTTTTACGACTGTGCGTTGGGCTTTTTCACACCGAGTACTAGGAGTTTCTCTCCAACACATTGTTGGGCCAAAATCAATTACAGTTGTACCAGAAAACAAGCAGCAAATTGGTAGGCACTGTTTGATGGCTGCTCGTTTCCAAATGGCTTCCGACAGCGACGTCGACTACGCGTGTCAATGAACTTTGTAAACAATTTTAATCACATGCCTTTTAGGCCCAAACTCTATTTCGTAAGCCCCTTGCCCCTAGACTATACACTACACACAAAGCATCCCACATTTCACATCACATCGCAGAAACAGCAGCCCATTGACGCCGATTTGAAATTAAATTGAATAAATCTCAGCCCACGCAGCAGCCTGGTAATGAAGCACAGTGGTCAGAAAACAAAGCAGCAAAGACCACAATTTTAGAATATGAAGATTTTATTTACAATTCAGAGAGGAACCAGTCAATGTCACTGATCTAATCGAAAGATGCCACACGATTGTCAGGATTAATTTCTATGAATGTTCTTTGACTCAATCAATTTTTAAGAAAGCTAGAAATGTTATTTTTGGAAATTAATTCAAAAATTCAGGTCAGTATCAACAATCGAATCGTTAACTATAATTTTCAATCAGCTTGATTTTGAAACCAATGATAAATAGTAAATAATGTTATTACCTGACTTGATCCCTGATGATTTTTGTGATAGTGATACCAAGTTTTGTCTGCTATAATAAGTATATGAGCATTAGGGTGTCCCTTATTTGGTCAAAGTCAATATTTTTAAACGCATACGGGCTAGTTCTGGTTCATTAGGTCCTAAAGTACTTCAGAAATAAATTTTTACCTTCAATCGGAGTATGATATACCCGTGCCGACTTGGATCGGAAAATTTAAAGATTATATGGGACAAAAAAATAATTTTTTTTTTTTTTAATTTTTTATTTTTTTATTTTGTTTATTAGGTCCTAAAGAACTCAAAACCAAGTTTTCACCTTAATCGGAGTGCGATAACCCATTCAAATTTGCATCAAAACATGAAAAATCATCGAAAAATGTAAATTCAGTGTTAAAATACTGTTTTTTCATGTTTAGATGCAAATTTGAATGGGTTATCGTACTCCGATTAAGGTGAAAACTTGGTTTTGAGTTCTTTAGGACCTAATAAACAAAACAAAAAATAAAAAATTAAAAAAATAAAAAATTTTTTTTGTCCCATATAATCTTTAAATTTTCCGATCCAAGTCGGCACGGGTTATCATACTCCGATTGAGGTAAAAATTTATTCTGAGTGCTTTAGGACCTAATGAACAGAACTAGCCCGTATGCGTTTAAAAATATTGACTTTGACCAAATAAGGGACACCCTAATGAGCATGAATCATGAGAAAAAAGTTAATTAGTTAATCAATGAGAAAATTTAAAATAAAATAAAAAAACAATATATAAATAAAATTTTTGAGTAAATCTGTAGTCATCTGCTGGTATTATCGAGAAACAATACACTTATCGATAGTTTATCAAAATAAACCACATGACATCAAAATAATAACAACATATAACAATGATCAAATTTAAATAAAAATAAAATGACATCGACAATTGGATTATCAGCTGATTTCTTGGCAACCATTGAAAACTTTTTCATAACGCTCATCACAAAGTATCGCAAGTATAAAATATTATTGTGATACTTTATCAGGTAGCATGATTCCTGTTGGAGGTTTTGTTATTGAAAACTTTCTTTTAAGATACATGCATATGTATGTATTATTATTTGAGTGCCTGTTTGCTCCACTGTGCGGCATCATTCCGCGGCAATGGCGCAAACAATGGACGCATTAATTTCTCAAAGGCTGCGACCCAGCTGCGTGGTGCAAATTATCCGCGGAGTGAGGTCGAAGGTCGGAGGAGGAAGTGCGTCAACACACACAAACACACTTGACTTTCGACGGGGTCGAGAGGTAGAGTAAGAGGGACAGAGTGAGCTGGCTGAGATTTAGCATGTCCTGGCTGGCTGTGGCTCTGGGTGGGCGTGGCACCTGCGTGCCAAGTAAGCGTTCATCTTTGGCTCTTGGCATTCTTTTTTTGGGGCACTTCCACTTCCACTCCACATCCAGAGAGAGTCGAGGTCAACGTACGGACAATTGGGAATGGCCATGACCGCAATACAATTCATTTCGGGATAAAATGGTTCACCTTCCTGTACGTTACTTGTTACGTGCTCCTTTTAATTGGCAAAACAAATGCAATTAAGGCGTTCAACAACCAGATTGAACCATGAGTAATCGTCAGTAGAGTAGAAATTGACAACAGGTTGAACAGCGAACTGCCAGTTATCCAAGTGTTATCCAACCGATTTGGATTCGAACTCTGACTCGGACATGGATACGAGTACCAGTGTGAGTGTGAGTGTGAGTGTGACCAGCTAAGTAAGACGGATAGTTAGGATTATGTACATATATAATTGTTGTTATTGTGTTTCCTGTTTGCTGGACAGGCAGACCAGTTAGTCAATCAGGTGGCATCTGTGGCTGATTACTTTAGTTTGCTACATGTTTTGACAGATAAGGTCATTGTTCATCAGTTCACCCCATAAAGTATAAATATGTATTCTTGATCAGCATCAACAGTCG